>JADBJO010003679.1:0-117500 GCA_016801955.1 Conus betulinus | reverse complement strand
CGTAGCTGAAGAATCTGCCTTTCTTTCTAATGTGTGATGAAATATGGTGATGGGCTGTGTGCATTTCTCCTCTTGACTCTCATCTTTTCTTTATTATTAAAATTTACTTCTACTGTCTTGCATGGGACATAAGTCTTTCCTTCATTTTCAGTGTTTCTCTCAAGTTTTTTTTCTGTGTTCACTAACATGATCACTGTAACAATATTTCATAAACAAAATGTACTGTACAGTTTTCTGTCCACACTATTTCTAACAGTGACACTGATACAACACATGACTATGACTGTATGCATTTTAACGCTGGTCAGAATTGACTAATATAATTCATTGTGTGGAATGTGCTAGGTGTTTTTTTTTTTTTCTTTTCTGTCCTGCTTCTGCATTCTGCAAAAATACTTGAATCTATTTATTTCATTTCTTTCTGTAGTATCCATTTGATTTACACAATTACAGTGAAACCCCTTTTGGGCAACCACCCTTTTTGTCAGGAAGAAAATGGTCTTAAACTAGAGAGATCCAAAATAGTAAGACAAACAAGTCTTTGTCAGTTTGTGCTAGGAGACAGTGTCTTAATTCAGGGTGGTCTCTTAAAGAGAGGTTTTTATTGTATATTGGTGGTGGATATGCTGCGTAGCTGAAGAATCTGCCTTTTTCTTCTAATGTGCGAAGGAGTATGGTGATGGGCTGTGTGCATTTCTCCTCTTGACTCATCTTTTCTTTATTATTAAAATTTACTTCTACTGTCTTCCATGGGACAAAAGTCTTTCCTTCACTTTCAGTGTTTCACTCATTTCTTTCTGTGTGTTCACTAGCATGATCAATATAAACAAAATACTCTGAGAGTATTCTGTTTACACTATTTCTAACAGTGACACTGACACAACACATGACTGTGACTGTATACATTTTAAAGCTAGTCAGAATTGACTAATATAATTCATTGTGGAGTGTGCTAGGTGGGTTTTTCAGGCCTGCTCTTGTGTTCTTCAGAAATACTTGAATGTGTTTATGTCATTTCTTTCTGTAGTATCCATTTGATTTACACAATTACAGTGAAATCCTTTTGGGCAACCACCCTTTTAGGAAAAAATGGCCTTAAACTAGAGAGGTCCAAAACAGTAAGACAAAGAAGCCTTGTCAGCTTGTGCTTGGAAACAGTGGTCTTAATTCAGGGTGGTCTCTTAAAGGAGAGGTTTTATTGTATATTGGTGGTGGATATGCTGCGTAGCTGAAGAATGTGCTTTTTTTCCTAATGTGTGATGAAATATGGTGATGGGCTGTGTGCATTTCTCCTCTTGACTCTCATCTTTTCTTTATTATGAATATTTACTTCTACTGTCTTGCTTGGGACATAAGTCTTTCCTTCACTGTCAGTGTTTCACTCAATTTTTTCTGTGTGTTCACTGTAAGAATATTTCATAAATAAAATATATTGTAGAGTTCTCTGTCTACACTATTTCTAACAGTGACACTGACACAACACATGACTGTGACTGTATGCATTTTAACGCTAGTTAGAATTGAATAATGTAATTAATTGTGGTGTGTGCTAGGTAGTTTCTTTTTTCTGTCTATTGATTCTACAAAATACATGTAGATTCATTTGGAGAAAAATAAGTTAGATAATGTTGCTTATAGCCCAGCCAACCGCAAAGGGCCATATCAGGGCAGAAAATAAGTTGTTTTGAACTTTGAATGTAAGAGTACTGAAGTACACAAACCTGTATATTATTTCATTCTGTACATGTATGGAAAATATAGTGAAAGTTCATGGTTGATGCGATCAGAGATGTCTGTAGTGTTATTAACAGTTAATATGATATGCTAAATACAGTCTAATAAAGGGGCACTAAGTGCCTTCGGTATACTTTACATAGTCGGAATTCTGATTGGAACAAAAACAGGTGTTTGACACCACAGATCAATGACAGACCCACTACCTTACCTTGTAAATTATTTATTTAGACTAAATTTCTTCCCCATTTGTAAAAAAAAACTGTTTTCGCTGACAGAACTGTCATCTGCTCAATCCCCTTTCCGAAAAATTGAAGGATGAGAATCTCAAAGCCTATTTCACCTAGAGTCAAACAGACTATGTACAAATATAGCTTTCGGCAAGACCTTTTGAAACATACCAGGATGTACTCCTTTACTGAAAGTGAAGGTCACAGCGGCTAGGGAAAATACTCTGGGACACTATGACAGCGAGAGTCACAAAACTCACCACAATGGTACTTTGTAACATGATGTTTCAGAACACGTTTTGTTACACTACCTTCACCCAAGGTCAAGGTCGCAGCAACTCTGGGAAATGGTGACAAAAGTGAAAATTGGCTTCTTCTCAACAGATTTTACAGGAATATAGCTTATGGCAAGACCTTTTGAAACATACCTGGATATGTACCCTTCACCAAGCTGAAGGTCACAGCGGCCAGGGAAGAAAGTCTTCAAAGATTGAAGTGAAATTAACAGTTTTCTCCTTGACAATTTCAACTTGAATCATCCAACTTTGCACAGTTGTGATTTATGAAGTAAGCTTTAAGATTATGTGTTGATGAGTGACCTTCACTCAAGGTCAAGGTCACAGGAGCCAGAGGAAAACGTTAAAAATACCAACATTGCCATATTATCAGACACCATGACCACTACAATCATCTTGTACTGAGTTTGTGGTTTATGGCATGATCACACGACCTTGCCGGATGACGTTCACTCAATGTCAAAGTCAAATGTGTCATATTGGCTCTGCCATTCTAGTTCATTGTGGATTCATGCCATAGGCCTCAGAAACACTAGGTTTTTTTGTTATGCGGTGCACCTTTTAATAATGTTGAAATATATTTTCTTGCCAGGTAAATCACCTGAAAGGAGGAACGACTAACATGTGATGTTCCGACAGGAACAGCGCTGGTTCCAGAGTGCTTACCTGAAGCCAAGAGAGGTGTGGATTGATTCGCGCCTTGATACGGAGAACTTGGTGGAGTTCCAGGACCTAATTTTGAACTTCCCAACTTGACGGATGTTACCGTATTATGGTATGCACACTGTGTGTCGATGTTGGTTGTTATTTTTAGATTGAGTAATGGTGCTTAAATTGGCAGGCTTGTATCAGAAATAAGTGAAAGAAGTGGGTGTATTAATTTTTTGTCTCATTGAGTGTATACTAGTGGTACACTTAAATGAAATGGATGCCATGTTTAACCAAAATGTAATGACTAATAACTTATATCATTTTGGTGTCTTAGTTATTGTTTGTGGGAAAAAAACGAATGCAGCTTGACAGTAAAAGAACCTCCAAAATGAAAGTTTTGTTCCAGTTATTTTTACTTTTATTTGGACCGAGTTCAACACTGCCCAGTACCTTCATAAGGTGCCTGCTGAACATAAAAAAACTCCATTTAAATTATTGCGCTTATCATAGATGTAAAACAACAATGATAACTCCCCCCCAAAAAAAAAAAGAAAAAAAAAGAAAGAAAAAAAAAAAGAAAGAAAAACAAATACATAAAACAAGGCCGACAGTCGAGGGACTGACATTCACCCACCAAGTGACCCTTCCTGGCCGAATTAATTCTTATAGTTTTTTCCTACTCATAATCGTCAAAGGAATCAATTACACATTTTATTTGTTGAATGTGATGTTATGTCACGGGAACTGACCGAAAGTGAGTAATCAACCGGAATGAATTATAAAGAATAAATATACATAAAACCTGTTAGTGGTATATAAAGAATAAATATACATAAAACCTGTTAGTGGTACTTATAGTACATACGGAAAAAACAAAAAAAAAGCAAACAGAAAGACAAGACCAAAAACGGTATAAAGAATAAATATACATAAAACCTGTTAGTGGTACTTATAGTACATACGGAAAAACAAAAAAAAAGCAAACAGAAAGACAAGACCAAAACAATACTCACCCACTAAGGTAGGTGAATGAAAAAAACAAAACACTGTATTTCTGTTAAGCTGAAGACGACCCTGTCTTTTTCAGATCAGTACATAAGAAATATATAAGTATGGCCTCTTTTTTGTTGCAGGCAGTACCCCGGAAGAGTTGGCCAGGCTGTGTGGAGAAGGGCCTGACGGATGGCTGTGCTCCAGCCACATCATGTGGGTCCTGGACCGCATCAACGAGGTGCAGAACACCACCCTTGCACTCTGCATCTCGGTGCAAACACCTAAAGAGCTGGCTGGTATGGCGAAACGGAGAGATCTCAGCAACATACAGCGTCTGGCTTTGGTTGCCAATGTTGGTAAGAAGTGGTGCGATTACTTCCACCTTTTTTGCCACATCACAGAGGTCAGGTAGCCACTGGATACTTGTAACTTGGGAGCCGGAATAGCTCAGTTGGTAGAGTGCCTGACTCGTAATCTTGGTGATCCTGGGGTTGCGGGTTCGAACCTCCGCCGGGGCGTTTCGGTACAGGGGATTTTTCCCTCGGAGTTAACATTAGTTCTGACTCCATTTCCCATACAGTCCTTCGAATGAGACTATAAACTGAGGTTCCATGTGTGAACGCACGCATAACATCTTGCACACACGTAAAAAATCCCATCACCAACATTCGGAAGAGTAGGCCAGTTTGGCCGTTGGTATGGATGACACGTTACACATAGCATGCACCCTGAGTGAGAAACGGAAAGAATGAAGGAAATGAGGAAAATGAGTGATCAATATTAAACGATACTGACTGGATGACACGGGAAACAACTGAATGAAGCGCCAGCTGGCAGCTCTTCAGTCGGCACTACCCAGGTAGGCAGCCCGTTGTGTAAACGAGTGTTGATTGTAAAGCACTTAGAGCTTGGTCTCTAGCCGAGAATAGGCGCTATATAAGTATTCATTATTATAATTATGATTATTAGTAACAGTGGAACTGACGGACGTCCCTGTCATTCGATATTGAGACAGCCAGGGTTGGGGTTGCCCACCAGATCTGCTGCCGGTTCTCTCATAGTACACCCCGGCATTTTGGACCGACTCAGTTGAGAGATGTATCTCTTCAGCTGATGCACACCATGACCCCTTATCTCATAACCATACATGCGATACTCGTTGCAGGAACTATCCTGTGCAAACCTGCAGCAATGTGTGCGGTCTTGTGGTGGTTGTCGTCTCTGTCATTGCTGCACTAAACAGGCTGTTCCTGCACCTGACTGGACCATTCTCTGGTCTGAGAACATACCTGAATGAACCAACCAGGTATGAATGCTTCCTCCGCCGGGTTGTCATGAGCTGGTTTGTCAGAAAGGCCGTCGACATAACACCTGTGTGGCAGTGGATGCCTTCTCAGGCTACATTTGATGCGTCTGACTTAGATGCCTTTTGTGAGCACTCCTTTAGTGCGGCAGCCAGCTCTGGGTGAAAGAGGAAGGCCACTGACAGCACATCACACCACGGGGAAGGGGGGCACCACCACCAACACCACAGGGAAGGGGGGCATCACAACCACAGGGAAGGGAGGCAGCACCACGACCACAGGGATAGGGGGGCACCTCCACCACCCCAGGGAAGGGGGACACCACAACCACAGGGGAGGGGGACACCAACACCACCACAGGGAAGAGCAGCAGCAACGCCACAGGGAAGGGGGTTACCACCACCGCAGGGAAGGCGGATCACCACATCCACAGGGGAAAGAGAAGTAGGGGCACCAATACAACAGGGAATGGGCCAGCACCACAGGGAGAGAGGGCAACACCACAGGGAGATAGGGCAACACCACAGGGGGACGGCAATACCACAGGGCAACACCACAGGGAGAGAGGGCAACACCACAGGGAGACGGGGCAACACCACAGGGAGACAGGGCAACACCATAGAGAGGGCAACACTACAGGGAGACAGGGCAACACCACGGGGAGACAGGGCAACACCATGGGGAGGGGAGACCGGGCAACACCACGGGGAGACAGGGCAACACCACAGGCAACACCACAGGGAGACAGAGCAAGACCACAGAGAGCACATGACAGATGCACCAAACACCCACCACAATCACACAAACGCCCAAAGTCTTGCAAGGAAAGACGGTATGTTTGTCCCTCCTGTAACTTAGTAATGACTACACACCAAGCACTATATCCAATACAAAACTCGCAAACACCCTTCAGAAGATGACACTCAAGCCAATATTCCATGCTGCTCATGTCACATATGCCCTGATTTCCGTTATTTCACTCTCCAAGAGCTGATACATCATCACAACAATCATCACCAGGCCGAAGTAGATTGGCACAGGATGTTGACATTTCAAAGATACTAGATGACATCCGCGATAAGATGACAGATATAAATAAGGACACATTGATTACCAGGAAAGATATTCAGAACATAAAAAAAACAATACAGTATTTCAGCCACACAAAAACATGCACAGCAAAACATTTCAAAACAAAGATGAATTTGTACTTTGGAAGAAAGAGGTGGAAAGAGATACATCTTCCCAATTTGTGAGAAGATGTAAGAAAATGTATTCAAGCCATTCAACATCTTACTTTTATTGCCAACGCTCTGGAAGTGAGTGACCTGGAAAGGTGCAGGATAGTGAAAAGAAAAGGGCAAAAAAAGGCACAGGGTTCTTGCAAAATTGGTTTTTTAATTGTACTGCTTTTATGCGGTCAAAAAGAGTTTATTGAGTGGCTCTGTTTCAGTAGAGTACTGTCTACAGCACACAGGCCACTCCCTGAAACTGGGCCATTTATATAAGTCTGATGACATGAGATCGTTAACTGCAGGTAGATTGGCACAGGATGTTGACATTTCAAAGATACTAGATGACATCCGAGATAAGATGACAGATATAAATAGGGACACATTGATTACCAGGAAAGATATTCAGAACATAAAAAAATCAAATACAGTATTTCAGCCACAAAAAACATGCTGATGACGGTGCAAGTGTAGGCATGTGGGGTCCATGAACTACAATCAGATCCAACTAACCCAATCATTTTCTACAAGCCCCAGGGCACACCACATCTATTTTAAAAGAAGAGGATTTCCTTCTGTGCATTCAGACTGATTTCCAAAGAAACATGATGATTACACATGCTTCCAAAATGATAAGTATTGATTCTACACACAACACAACACAATATGATTTTTTGCTCACAACAGTTATTGTGCTAGATGAATTTGAGGAGGCTGTGCCTGTTGCATGGGCTATCTCAAACAGAGAGGATTCTGAAGTGTTACAAAAATATTCTTTCAGTCGGTGCAACAGGCTTGTGGGCATGCTGACTTCACTACTGACATATGCATGAGTGATCTTGCAAACAACTTTTATAATGCGTGGTGTACCATCTTTCCCCAGTCCACCAGAAGACTTCATGTTCATTTCATGTAGATGAGTGCTGGCGTAAAACACTTAGGACACATTCACTCGGATGAAATTCAGGCAAGAACCTACATACACCTTAAGTCTCTCCAGGGAGAAATGGATGAGGCAGAGTTTTTCGTAAATCTCTTCAACAGTTTCTATCATTCTTTCCAGAAACTTTCACCAACATTTCAAGAATACTTTATGAAGAATTTCATTGATGACAACAAAATTTTCCTCTGGGCTGCTCGTTTCAGAATGAGAACAGTTGTAAATACCAGCATGTTTGCTGAAGCCTACCACCATGTCGTGAAGGACATACATTTTGGTCAGAAACAGAACAAGAAAGTAGATGTTCCGTTAGTGGTCCTTCTGAAACTTGCCACAGACAAATCTATTGAAGAATTAAGCTAGAAAAAGGAAAAGTTACACATTGCTCACAGGAGATCAAAAACAGACGCAAAGAAGCAGATAGTGCCAGAGGAATAGAAAGAAGTGAAGATGCTGAGGCAAAATGGTTTGTGCTTCTGCAACAGTCAATGGCAAAATCTATTGTGTGTTAAAAGAGTCATGACTGAATCATGCACATGCAGGTTGGTATGTGATTATTGTAAAGTATGCACCTGCCCAGATTTCTTGTCAAAAGCTGTTACATGCAAGCACATACGTGCTATTCACAAAAGTGACCCAAAGCAAACTGAAGCAGTAAATGATGACATTGAGAAAGAAGATAATGTCACTCAAAGCACTTCTTTGTCAAGATAAACCCAAGCACAGTTCTAATGTTGAAAGGTTAAAATTTGCTGCCCTCAGTGATATAATACAATTAGTCAAAAAGACAGATAATGTAGAGACATTACAAGCTGTACTGAGACGTCTCCAGGACACCTACAGTATTGGATGTGCACATCTGAATGTTTCATCTACAGAATTTGAAAAAAAGACTACCTTTCCATCAAACAAAAAATCTGAACCACAATGCCGACATTATTCAACAAAAAGAAAAATAAAAAAGGATTCCAGGTTAAAGCTAAAGAAACCTGACAGTAGCGATAAACATGAAGCTGAATTGTTTGAACACTAAGCAGCTAGATGCGCTTTATGTTTCCGTGAAGATGACAATCAAAACACTGCTGAAGTAGAATGGTTTGAATTAATGTGCTTCATGCAACTGCTGGATACATGTAGCATGTGAAATACAGTTTGACAATACACAAGATCTTGGCCAGTGTTCTCTTTGTAGAAACAGACAGTAAATTTAAGTCCAAAAGCACATAATGCAATGTTTTGTTCGTTTTTTTGTTTTTTTGTTTTTTTATAATTTAGCCAGATGACAGTGTTCTCAGAATAGCCATATAACACACACACACACACACACACACACACACACACACACACTGATACATGCACACACACTCACAAACACACATCCCACCCCAAACACACACACTCGCATGTATGCACGCATGCAAACACACACCTCCCATCTAAAAAAACATGCCCTCCCACCTCACCCCCACACGCACAGACACCACCACCACCACCACCACCCCCACACACACATGCATGCACACTACCTAGTGGGTAACTCATGCCTGGTTGGTTATTCATATCTCACAGCATGGGCCAGTCAGGATTATGTTTAACTTTGTATCCAGCACAGGAATGACACAGCCTACAGCCACCATTAAGGCATACACCACACATTCCTGCATGTTTGTGCTGGTATTTGTGACGGCCTCCCAAAAAATGGGTAGATAAGTCACGCAGGGCGGATCGCCGCTGCGGGCAGCAAAGAGTGGTGAGGGTCTTTTGGGGGTAAAATGAGATTTTTGCACCGACACACAGGAAAACCATTAAAGCATATTATATTTCACTGACTTTACCTAAAGTAAGCTAGAAATGTGATTAAATGAATTTTTTTCACCCCATGTCATCAATTTTAAGCAGTATTGATTGCGAAAATTAACAAATTTTCAACGGATAATCGAGTGCACATCCCTGGCAGAGCCCCTGGCATGTTGCACATCATTTGAAAGCTCAGTGTGTCTATTTCAAGAATATGTGCACAATTTTCTTAAATAAACCAATCAGAAAGCCTTCAGGAGGCATTCAAAGTCATACACAAAAGAAAAACCTTCCAACCAATCAGTAATCAAATACCGAAATGACCTTAGTAACTCAGCTGTTAACAGCAGAGACGCTGCCTTTTATTGGCCATAGCTCAGTGGAATCTATTGCGTTTTGCCTTTGTCGTTGCTTCACTCGAAAAATCATCATCATGGATTGACGTATTGTAACGCTGTTAAAGTCATCAAAATCAGGAAATATTTTCGATTATGAAGGCCAGGGTATTAGTGGCCTTATAAACAAATATTTTGCCATCAGCAATAGCAGTGAAAAGGAATACTTTGATTTTGATTCCAATGAAGAAACTGACAGCGAAGCTGACGATGGGATTTCCCCATCGACTCTGACCGGCGTGTGTCAGTCTCAGCCTGTTGGACTCGAAATCGAAGATGAAAAAAAAAATGAGGAGCCAGTTGTACGAATTGAAGAATGTGCAGATCTGTCAGGTACAATGCCGTCGCAATATTTGGTGACAATGACGTATGCAACAGATACAGGTATGAACTGTAATAGGCAACCTCTGCCAGATGTGCAAATGGCAGAACAATTTTCCTGTAACTGCATGCAGATCAAAATGATCATTTAAAATATTCCAGCTGTTGATGTCCAACCTATTACGTGTGGTGCATGTTTGTGGAGAGGAGAGGGAGCACAGGTTTTGAACGTCGGGATATAGTGTGTGTGTGTGTGCGTGTGTGTGTGTGCGCGAGAGGGACAAGAGAGATTCCACTCAGGCAACTAAAAAGGAAGAAGAAAGAATAATGCACAAGCATAGGTTTCTGATAAGGTAATGATGAGTATGTGTTGTTTTTATCATGGGATGTCATGAATTGTGAGTCCAATATATGTTAACGCATAGGGCAAGAGAGCTACCTTTTTTCCCTCCAAGAACCCACTTATATCTATTAAGTAAAGAATAAAATTTTTTCATTTTTCAGCGCCCTGAACAGCGATTAAATACACCAATATATATCTGACTGGGGATAAAATTCAATCATAAAAGTGTTTGCATTGATTATTTTGATTGTTTCCCACATTTTCATAAGTTTACAGCAAAATTAAACCTTGGTTGCTACAGAAAAATGGTTGGAGAAAGTATGGAAACTTTTAAAGCCATTTTTCCTGAAATGGCTACCGTGTTAACGGGACTTTTTGAAGGGTCATAACTTTTTCATTTTTGAACACACAGAAATTATTTATATATCATTGGAAAGGTATTTTTCTCCTTTTTCTGTTGATATGCATATCTTAATAAGTTCAAAATTTGACTTATCAATCATTTTGTGGGAGTTGGTGACATTTCCTTAACTTTATACACTACTTGTCAGTGTTCATTTTTATGAACTAGAATTGCAGAGTTGTTTTAAGAAGCAAGATGCAAGCATGAAATGCTGCAATGCGTTTCAAAATGAGCATCTTACAAAGGGAAAGATGGACATTAATAAGAAGGCTAGAATGCTTAAGAAAAGTGACACATTGACGTGTATGTGGACCCGTACGTGTGAAACTGTTGTCAAAAACCAATTCAGGTGAAACCAAGGTTATCAGTTGCATTGAAGATCTTCAAAGGTATTAACTTAACTCTGTAGTGGTGGGCTATTATTCGATGGAATTCATCCAGACAATATGAGACAAACTGCAGCCGAGATTGCAGAGCATCAAGCAAACTTTATTTATTCCTATATGGCATGCGCAATGTACAAGGGAAGTAATCAAGGAATAGAGAGATGGACAATAAAGTATAGGTTGTCTTTCTTTACACAACACCTTCCCTTTTATTAAAGTGCGTCTCACCCCCCTTTTTTCTTTAAAAAAAAACGTGTAGCTGGTTCTAAGACCTTTCCCTGTATGTAACTTTCACGATGCACAGAAACTTGTGTGCCACACAATATGCTTTGCAAGGGGGCTACTTTCGCTTTTCCGAGCAAGCGAGCGCGCGCAGAAAAACCAAAGTTTCTAAAAAATAGAGGCAGTGATATAGAAAAGGAGATGGGCCAGCACTGTCAGTGCAGACACTGAGACTGGCAACAAGATGAGTTGCTACAGCGTCATGTTTGGCTGCAATACCAATTCTGGTGTTAAAAGTAGAATGAGCACATGGCTTTCCAACTGAAACTCCTCTTCGACGATCGTGGCTTTCTTTTGTGAAATTATCTCGAAAGAATTTCAATGGTCCGAAGAAAAACGACGTTATCTATGAATTGCACTTCAAGACCAGCGATTTTGAAAGCGGGCCGCTCTGAAAAAGAAAGATGCTGCTGACAAGACACTGGAGACTGTCACCAGGATCAACATGGACAGAAAGGCCAGGATAAGGAAATGTGAAATATGCAAGGTAATCCAACTTTTGATCTTTGCATTCAGGTTGACGTGGCGACCTTTACATGCACGCACTTACGTCAGTCGCACATATTTTCATTCACTTTTGTATTGTTTTATATGGTGTGTGTGTGTGTGTGTGGGTGTGTGTGTGGTAGAGTATATTACACACACACACACACACACACACACACACACACACACACACGTTTTTGGCACTTAGAATCTGGATACTTTGTAAATGACTAAACGTGAGCATAAAATATTTTCACATTTTGTTTGCACCAAAATACATTGTGGTGAGCAGTTGTAAGCTATTGACGGGATGTCGAGAGTATATATATATATATATATATATATATATATATATATATATATATATATATTTTTTAGTATTTTTGTCTTTTTTTTTTTGACAGACGAATGATGATGACAGCATATACATAAGAAAGAAAAATCTTTGGAATGAAACCGTATGTTCAGACTGATCATTTGGACCAAATTCTTTTGCTTGCAAAGTTACTTCTCTAATGTAAATGACAGAATGTACAACCTTATACCTAAAGTTTGATGGCTTTGTAAAAAATCCAGACACAGGATGGTCCAGTACAATGCATTTGTAAATGTGGAGGGCACAATTTGAACAAGATTTTTTTTTTTTTTTTACAGATTGATACTGTATTGTGTGGATCACAGGCGACAGAAAAATGTATCGGGAGACCGACTATTTCAACTATGTGTTGCTTATTTTTGCTGCTGCTTTGAATGATTTATATAGGACGATAAATGTGCATGTTCATGTTGCACCCGGTGGGGGGGGGGTGTTGCGGGGAAAGAAATGAGAATGGGGATGATACTTGTAGTGTGTGTGTGTGTGTGTGTGTGTGTGTGTGTGTGTGTGTGTGTGTTTTTTTTTTTTTGCTTTTGATTGATATATATGTAGGGAGTTATGCATTTAAGTGTGTATTTTTCTGTAGTTGTATACTTGCATTTCTGTGTGAGAGATGTTTACAGTTATATGTGTGTAGCTATGTGTGCAAAAATCGTAAAAAAACAGAATGATTAAAAAGAAAATTCTTTGCATTGCATGTTCATTTTGCATTCCTCATCTTTTAACGTCAGAGCATCGTGGACATGAAATGTGCAAAGAGGGATGTACAAGAGCAGAGCCAGCAGGGAATGGAAGAGCCTGCTGACTCGGATGTGCACTGGAGGATGTGCCGGACACAGACCATGCAGAACACGGGAGTGTTGGCTGCATGTCCTCCACTTCCTGCACAGTTGACCGGGCTGCTGCATCCCAACAACAGTCCACTGATGTCATGCATTGAGATGTTTCAGCCAACAACAACATGACACCTTATAACACACAGTAAAGGTGAGTTGTTATTCCATAAAAAAAATAGGCACTGTATATAACCACTGTGTGTGTGTGTGTGTGTGTGTGTGTTGTGGAGGAAGATGGCTAGAGATGGGATGGAGATGAATACTGTTAAAATGGCATGGTGTTTCACATGAGTTATGTGGGAAACACATAAATATTGCTGGTGGCTCAGTGGTAAGCAGATACCGAATGTTTACTACCAACCCATAGGAGGGTGAAGATGGCTTACTGAAGCATTTCAGACAACTAGCACTTTAACACAAGCATACCTCCTTGTCAAGTGCTATGACTACTAAAGGGCTACAGGCTTGACACACTCAATAAACTGGGTGATCATGAGTCAGTGTGAAACTGCAGCCAGCAGTCACTTAGTTTTACTTGCGCTCAAAGCTAATTCAAACCTGGATGTGTAAACTGATGTAAAGTACTGATGAAATTAGTTATATAACAATCATATGGCTGTAGCAACATGTTTTCTTTGCTGTGCCAAAAGTGAGAGTGCTAAGTCCATCTTATTCTTCCTCCTATAGTTGTAAAATAACATTACTGACTGTGGAGTGTGTTGAGGTTTGTAAGTCACAAGGAGTTGAAGGTAGACCAAACCACATACCCTAATATATATTACAAGTTTCAAGTAGTCATCTATAGATCATGCTATTTATGTGGCACATTGCTCACATGTCAAATGTCTTATCTCAGATTCTCTATCAACACTTCTCTTCTGCAGTATTTTCATGTTTGTGATGGTTTGCATTCTTAAGAAATGCGCTATCATTATTTGTCTTTCCCATCAACTTCCAAGCATTATGACTGTTTGGCAAAAGTTAAAACTACTGTCAAATTGCCTATAATTAGTCTGTGGTTTTCATGTTTCATAGAAGTGATGAATTGCTGTTTTCATCTTTGGTGTGGGAGGTGGTGGATTGGGAGTGTGTGTGTGGGGGGGGGGGGGGGGGGGGGGGGGGGGCAGAGGGAAGTGTGTAGAGGTAGATGGATGCTGATATATATTGTGCTCTTTTCTTCTTTGGATAATCGCAAGAACAGTTCAATTAAAAGTGTGTGCTTTATTTACTAACAAAACTGTCTTACACCGTTACAGGCTATGTGTCCAAGTTGCTTCACCACCTCTTTCAAAGTATGGAAAGAGCCCAGCTGCACTGAGGAGTTCCCTTCCAGAAAAGCTCAGAGAAAAACCAGACCCCCTGACAGCACAACATGCCCATCCAAGCAAACGAGAGGCACTGGCTACTTGCGTGGCAAGAAACTGTGATTGAATATACCGAATGAACCTATGAAGACTTGGCTCAGGATTAACCTGGCTCAAGACCTGGCTGAGCGTGGGTTTTGGTTTTAAACATTTACTTGATCCTCGGTTACTCTTACAGTCAGACAAAATTTGAGCTACTGCTGCTAAAACGATCATTATTTCACTGCACTCCCTCTACTTCCAGCTGTACATGCCAAACACTAGTGCTAGCTGATCTCACTGCACCTATCAAGAAGGTTTCTCCTTTCTTCCTCCCAGTGGTCTCCACTTCACGCACGCGCTGTATTTTTTTCTTCTTTGGTGTCTTGCAAACTTTGGCAAAATGTGATGATTTCCAGCACTTGTGGCATTTCTTTCCCTTGCCTGGGCAGTTCCCCAACTCCTGAGAATGCCCACACTTTCTGCAGTGTTGTCTGTAGGCATGTGACTGACTGCCTTCCCTACTACTACTGCTACTAGTGCAATGCGACTTGTGATGTTGCCCGCCCTTCATGTGGCGCACACGGTCTACGTGCTGTCCTGTTCTTTGCTCTGCCATTTCTTGTTTCACCTGTTCATGCTGTCTGGCCAGTGCAATTGCTTTCCTGAGAGTTAATTCACTTTCAAGCTGGAGTTTTTCAGAAAGGTCTTGATCGTGCAGTCCTATGACTAGCCTATCTTTAATGGTTTCTTCTTTTTCAGGGAAGTTGGCATGTTCGGCAAGGTCATAAAGGCATCTCGCATACTGCTCAGTGCTTTCCCCAATTCTTTGGTCTCTGCGGTGGAATGTTGCATGCTCGTGAATGACATTTCTTTTGGGTATGAAGTACTCATTCAGCTTCGTCAATATGACATCATCATTCTTCTGTTCTGCATTTGACAGTCCAAACTGAGCACAGATCTTTTCTGCGTCCGCCTCCATTGCGTACAAGAGTGAACTCACTTGAATGTCACCTTCCTCTTCATTCAGCTTCGTGGCGATTCGAAACCTGGAGAATCGTTCGCACCATAGCGGCCACATGGAGGGCTCGTGGAACGAGAATGGTGCCGGCGGTTTGAAAGACATTCTCTAACAAGGATCATTTTGTGACGTACCTTTGTTCCAGTGAAAAGATGCTTCAGTGTCCTGGGTATCACTCTCACACTATGTTGTGTTTGGTATCGCCAAGTGGTGGGTATTATTCAATGGAATTCATCCAGACAATATCAGACGAACTGCAGCTGAGATCGCAGAGCATCCAGCTAACTTATGTATTCTTAAACGGTATGCACAGCGTACAGGGGAAGTAATCAAGGAATAGAGGGGTGGACAATAAAGTCTAGATTGTCTTTCTTTACACAACACCAGTTGGACATTTTTTCGTTTTTTTTTTTTTTTTTTTTACACTTGTTTTTATTTTCTGACTGTATCATCTACGAAAGAATGATATTATGCTCTATATTTTCTATGACTTCTTGTGTGCATGAATTACATGTGCCAAGGAGGTATATTCTGGTATCTTATTTAAATATCCTTGTAATTGGACAAGAGGATAACCTTATGAGTTCTGAAAATCTTCACTCTTCTGTCTTTTATGCCAAGTGGGCATTTTTTTCGTTTTCTTTTTATTACATGTGTTTGTTTTCATCCTTTGATTATCTCGTCTCATAAGAATGATATTGTATCTTGTATTTCCTGAGATGTTGATGGTGCATAAATTGCATGTGCCAGGCAGATACAGTTTTCTAACATTTCATTTTATGTCTGCTATTGTTAATCTTGTGTTTCTCCAGAAGGAGAATTGTAGTTCTGTTTCTTGTGAAATACATGTTGTGCTATTGAGAGAGAGAGAGAGAGAGAGACACTGACTCACATAGACATGTTAGCTATGTTAATAATACTTCCACTTTTAACTATCAAATAAATGTTCTTCAAACCTACAGCTCTGCTTGTGTGTGTGTGTGTAAGTTCGCTGACCAGTGAATGTTTACATACAATAACTTTCGAAACCACCAAAATTGGTGGCCCCAATATTGAAACACAAACTGCACTACACTGAACCCATTGAGAAAAAACATGATTTTGGCGTGGAGGGAATCAAACACAAGACAGGTGCAGACATTGAGGGGGTCAGTGCACCACCTGTTTAACATTGCTGGTCAAACTTGTTTTTTTCAATGTTTGTTTTTTTCTCATTCTTACACACTTACAGATGAGAATCTGAAAACTACGATCCAGGACACACCTACAATTTGTCAAACAAGTTTCCTTCTAATGGGTGCACCAATAAACACCTGAGATATATAAGTACAAGATACAAGAATACTGTATTATCTCAATTCTGAGAAATTATAATTCGTGCTGCTAACTATACGTTAGTGACATAAATAAACATGAAAAACAATGAACAATAAACAAGTAGGGTAACTCAGCAACAATAAACAAGTAGGGTAACTCAACAACAACAACCCAACAAAATCAATTTAGTTAAGTCAACTTTATTATCTCAATTTGAGAAATTAATTTGTGGTCGCACACATTGACAGCAAATAAACAATAATTTTGTCACATTACCCATTTTCTCACATATGACATACATTCATATAAAGGAATTTGGATTTCAAATCTTAAATAAATGTCAGCGAACCGCCAGAGAGAAACGTGGACAAATGAGTCACAAGACAAACCACAACGCGTTTCAACCTCTTAGGTCTTCTTCAGGTGCAACAAACATGAAACAAATAACGAAAATGCACTTAGCTTTGATCGCTTCTGTGTTCAGCGCAAGAAAGAAGGCGTGGATTTCAATTAAACATCTCCTTGGTTCATAAAATCAATGGACAGGGGAATAAAACTTTGTTTAAATCTGACACTTCTGCATTTAACCGATCGATATCTTTGTCCTGACTGAAGAAGGTCATACTGATTTGCAAGAACGTGGGTCTGGTGACACGCAATCTTCTTCACTTTACAAACAACACGGCACCTGTACAGCTTACTCAGACTTTTTTGTCTCTCACCAACGATTTTTCCTCCCACATTCACCACTTTTTCAAGCACATTTCTACTCTTCACAGTCAACCCACCATACCAACACATAAATGAGAAAGTTAAAACAGATTCCAAGAAGCATGAATAAAATGTCCGAAGAATGTCAGTATTCACATGAAATGATCGCAGCTTGCGAAGACAATATAATCTGGTTTGACATTTTTTGTGGACATACTCAACATGGGATTTAAAATTCAGCTTATTATCTATAAAAGTTCCTAAATATTCGTATGATTCAACATTTTCTACTTCAGCACCTTTGATAAAAAGCGCGGGTGGTACAGCTTTTGGATTCTTTCTAAAATCAATCAACATTTCTTTCGTTTTTGTTACATTCAGATCAAGATAGTTATGATCGCACCAGTCAACAAATCTTTGAACCTCCTTGAAGTAAACAGAATCAGAGTTGGAAAGAACCACAAGTGCTGAGTCATCTGAATATTTAATGTAAAACTTCATACATGTAGATAAACACATACTAAACATACACACACACACACACACACACACACACACACACACACACACATGCATGTACGCACGCACACACCACTTACTAATTTTCAGAATTTGCTAAAAACAAACAACACTGTCACTAGTGTCAGACCTAAATTCTGAATAAAAGAAGCATTTAAGTGTGATGATGATGATGGTGATGGTGATGCACTTAATAAATGATCAAGCAATAGTAGAACCCATTTAAGTAAACAACAATACTTATAATAGATTTTAAGTATTACATATGGTCAAACTTGATTTCACAGAATTTTCAAATACATATATAATAGTAAATAATAGCAAAACATAAAAGTAGCCAGATCACACCCACACCCACACACACACGCATGCACACTCATACGCATGCATACACACACACACATATACTTGCATGCATGCACACACACACACATGAATAAATACATTAATTAACATAAGAATAATAAAACGGTCGGTACCAACCATGCCTTAATGAAATCAATTTTTCATTGTTGCACACAAATGATGAAAATACAGAATATAAAAAAGGCAGTTAAGTAAGTAATTATGGCAAAGAACAGTACAACACCTTTACTAAACAACCACACATGCACGCACGCACACACACACGCACGCACACGCACACACATGTATACACACACACACCTCAGACACACCCATATACATGCACATTTATTCAATCGCACATGCACATAGAAGCACATACATACATATATATGTATACATTCCCCCTCTCCCTTTGTTCCCCCCCACCTCGCCCCCATCCTGCACACATACACAATTATTGCTTGTTGAGAAGGGATATAGACATTGGGATAAAAAAACTTTCCTTGTTCTGACCAATCAGATCGTTGGCATCCTGAACTGTCGGCCAGATGGCAGCAGTTCATAATTATGGGCCAGGACATGTGAGGAGTCTTTTGCAATTTCTCTTGCCTTTCCTAATGCATGTTTCTCATACAATTCATTCACATTCGCTTGCCTTTCACCCACAACTTTCCCACACACATTCACAGCCTTGTTCAACACATTTTTTTTTTTCACATTGAGCCCTTCAAACTAGCACAAGAAGCCAAAGATTAAAACAGATTCAATATAACATCTGTAAAACTGTGCGAGGATTTTTTTTTTACATGGACTGAGCGCAGCTTTTGCAAACAGTAAACCCCTGGACTGACATTTCTTATGAACAGCTGCAGTGTTGAATAAAAAAATTAATTTGTTGTCAATTACTGTGCCCAGATATTTATACTGAGACACCCTTTCCACAGTTTGACCATCAATTACAAGGTCTGCAATGGGGGATGGGGCTCTACGGAAATCTATCACCAGTTCTTTTGTTTTGATGACTTTAAACTTCAGAAAGTTTTCAGAACACCAAGCCGTAAATGTACTAACAGCAGCAAAATTGGTAGTGTCTAAGTTAGATAGATCAAGGATGGCTGTGTCATCAGAATACCTAATAATCGGCATTGTGTTTGAGCCTTTACAGTCGTTGGTATAAATAGTGAAGAGCACAGGTGAAAGCACAGTGCCTTGGGGTGGGCCAGTGGATGTGGAACGTGGGAAGACAGAGTTCCCAGGTAACGTACTGATTGAGATCTGACAAGAAAGCACATAATCCAAACAATCAATCTTGGGGAAACCAGAACAGTGAGTAGTTTCTGTGCCATGAGGTGAGGTTGTATTGTGTTGAATGCTGAACAGAATTCAATGAAGAGTATTCTGACAAAAGAATTTGTTGTGTCTAGATGTGTGTAAGCATTGCTGAGTAATGTGATTGTTGCACACTGTCTGTGGATCTCCTTTCCTTGTGTGCAAACTGGAAAGGATCGAGTTGATGCTATGTTTGTGAAAGCAGTTTTGAAAGACTAATGCGCTCAAAACATTTCATAACAAGAGAGCAACAGGCCTGTAATCATTCAGCTGGGACAGTTTTCTTGACTTGGGGACTGGGCAGATGGTTGGGTTTTTCCAAATAGTTGGGACAACACATTTTCTCAGGGACTGTGAAAATAGTTTATGGAAAATCCAACTAAGCTGTGTAGCACATGATCTTTGAAGTCTTCCACTGACATAGTCAGGACCTACTGGTTTTCTTGAAAAGTCTCTCAGCACTAGTGCCAGGGACCTCCATGTTATCTGAACCATCCTCTTCCCTAATCTTCTTATGAAGGCCATATACCACGTTAGAAAGGTCATCTCTAATGTCATCGTGTTCAAAATGACAGTAGAAATCATTTAGTTCATTAGCGAACTTGATTTCATCACTTTCAGTCAAAGAGCAAAAGTTACTTTTGGGCTTACCCTGACCTGACAGTATTTTCAGCCCTTGCCAAGCATCCTGCATGCTGCCCAACTGAAACTTGTTTTCAACCTTCTCCTTGTATTCTAGTTTTGCTGAGCAAATTTCGCCTCTGAGCTTCTTTTGAAACTAGTTTTCTTTCTGCTTTATCACCAGACTGAAAGGCCTTTTCCTTTTGGTTAATTGTGGCCTCAGTGACCTAGATATCCATGGCTTATTGTTGGGAGATATTTATACAGTTTTGGGGGGGAATTACCATATTCTTGCAAAATACAACATAATGGGAAATCACTTCTACAGTTTCATTAATCATTAATGTCTTGTGAAGAATCTAGGAAGACGTCCCAGTCTGTACATTCGTAACAGCCCTGCAATGCCTCGATTGTCTCTCTCCAGAACACATCTGTACTGTCTTTGTTACAACTGGTTCTGTCTCTATCTCTTGGGTCTAAGCAGGGATCAGATGGACTGCATCCTGATCAGAATTACCAATATTTGGAAGGGGGGCAGATTCATAAGCATCTTTAATGTTGCCATAGCAACGGTCTGGTTGTCCTTGCAGGCGTGTGTTACACTTAACGTATTGCCCGAATTTTGGAAGGACAGTCTGTAAGTCACATGAAGTAAAGTCTCCGGGTACCAAGCTAGGAGCATCAGGTGAAATATATACTCTGCAAGGAGCAGAGAAGATCGGCTGTTTCCGTAGCTGCTTGAGCTTTGTTGGCCCTTGGGTGTGAGTATACAGCTGTAACAAACACTTGTCCAAATTCACAAGGTATACTACTATAGTGTATTACGTTTATGGTCGTGTTTTGTTCACTTCTACTTGTTGATGAGAATCTACACACACACACACACACACACACACACACACACACACACACACACACAGCAAACCTATGCACCTTCACCCTTGGGGTAGGGGTGGAGGGCGGGGGTGCAAAAAACAGCAACCAACCCATTCTCCACAGGGTGAATACGTCAAATAAATGTAAAATACATCACAATGCACTTATGAACAGTAGGCCTAACTGCAGATTCAGTTTCTTTGTCGACTGAAAAAATAAAATGCGAGACGGGGCGAAGTTTAAACACTCTTTCTACTCAGAACACATATCTATGATCGTTTCTGAGTTATTTCAACAGTATCATGACAAAAGTACTCCCTGTGCCAATGGGGGCTTCTGGCGGCCATTCTTCACAGCACACCACATGGACATCAGATAAGTCTCTCTTCGTTCTTTGTTTGTACTGTCCTAAATGTTAAATGTTATCTATTTTTTTGCTTGAAGAAGACCCAAGAGGTCGAAATGCATCGTGTCTTGTCCTGTGCTTTGTTTGTCAATGTCCTTGGTGGCAACTAACCCTCACTCTTTCTAAATTTTGCTTCGTTCTCCGCCATCAGTCGCTCCATTTTGAAACATAGGTTCACAGGTTCAACCAATCGGTGCCTGGCTGACATTATCCCGATAGCCGCAAGTTATCTGGCTGCATACGTCGCTGAACCAACTTGATTGTATTGCGACAGAAAACAGGGAGAGCGCAAAAAAAAAACCACCAAAAGTAAACAAACAAACAAAAAACTGTGTTAAATGTCGTAGTAACATTGGAAAAAGACTGGAGGAAGTGGAAGAGTTGAGGGGAGGGGTGGGGGTGGGGGAGAAGCAGGATTGCCAGCTTTGTAGTCATAATAGTATTTAGGGACAAAACAAAGCCGTTAAGTTATTCAACAGTCCCATGTTTGCAGAATCTCTTGTACTACAAAAAAAGGTCGGTGAAGGACACTTGTTTCAATTTTTCTGATCATGTTGCTCATATATATCATTTATCATAGCTCCTAAATTGTTGCCAAGCGATGCTAATGTAATGTTTTCATCGGTGTTTGTTTGTGTTTGTCTGTCTTGTCGGTCTGTCAGATACATTACGCAACAAGTTCCAAACGCATTTGGATAAAATTTTTTGCAAAATAGCTAGGCAATGATACAAAGGTGAACTGATTAAATGGAGTGTGTGTGTGTGTGTGTGTGTGTGTGGGATCACCATTTGATTGTAATGAATATTTTTGTTGCAACAAATCGACAAATCTTTGTGAACACCTCCCCCCCCCCCCTCCCACTCACACACATATTCCTATTTCTGCATTAGTCAACTATTGAATTAAAAATCTGTGATCTTCTCAGTACTTAGAACAGTAACAGTGAACATTTATCATGCATAAGGCGGTGGGGGGAGGGGAAGCAGGAACCGAGGGATGGAGTGCAGAGATGTCTTCTCCAAAATTCATCACCTACTGCATCAGTTTTACACACACACACACACACACACACACACACACACACACACACATATATATATATATATATATATATATATATATATATAAAAAAAAAAGAAAAAAAACCCGACCTACCGACCCTGTCTTTAAAAGTAATGAAACAGGAAAGAGACCATTTTTTGGCCATAATATCCCGTTGGACTTGTAAAAGTCTATTGCACCTCAGCTCTGCTCCTATGGGCTTTGTTGCATCAAAGTCTGCTTTGCTGTTTAGTAGTTACTGAACAACTTTTCCGCCAATGAGAGAGGAGAAAAACTTGTTTAGTGATCACTAAATGATTAAGTAGACTTCCATGCAACAGAGTCGTGGACACTCCCTTTACGTTCTACTGTTACCCCTCCATGCCCTTGAAGGGAAAAATCTGTAAGAACACATGCAAAATCAATCCTTTGTAAGTATTTTGTTGTATTTACTGTTAATTTTTGTTGTAGCTTTTGTGATAACTACGATTTTCTTTCTCACCCCAGGTTTTCATGACTGCCAAGGAAGTGTTTGGCTTTCTATGGAAGGAAGGAGTATTATGTGGAAAGAGGTACGGTTCAGTGTAAAGAGAATGTCAATATCTCTTTGAGGCCCACCCATTTTTATTTTGCCTGCAAACCCCCACTTTTCAACAATAATCTCCTCAATTTATTGCCGTTTTTGCTAAAAATACACCCCTTGCAAAAAAAAAACACAAAACCCCCCAAACCCCACCTTTTTGTTGCAAAAAAAGTTATTACACAAAACCCCCAAAACTTGAAGAATTTAATGACTTAAAGGGGGGTTTGCGGGCAAAATAAAAAATGGGTGAGCCTCAAAAAAGATATTGACATTCTCTCTGGCTTATAGAATTAACGGGACTGAGACTGAGACCTTTAAACAACATTAGTCATCCTTCCAGTATTATCATCAATCTCAAGCACTATTAATAAATCAGGACAAACAACTGGGGTTCTGTCTTGGATAGTTACTGTTACACACAATGAATTTATACTCCCACAAGCTAATTCTTTAAATTGTTTGTCTTTTAAATGTAATTAAATTAATTGATAATCGCACTAACTTGTCCTAGTTGTTGCACAGCTCTTAGAATTGTGGATGGCTGGCCATTAAACAAATTAGCATCTGTTTTCAATTCATTTAAATGAACAAACAACATTGGGATAACCAGAAAATTGGATGGCCTATTGCCTACATACTCATAAAGACCGCTGTCTACAAGCGCGTGTGTACTAATACGATGCGTTTCACCAATGCTAAAAAAGCCCATAATTCTAGCAAGACCTCTAGGAAAGACATACTCCCTTTCAAGTTTTGGAACAAACATAGTAATTATAAGATTGCCTCATTACGTGTAAATTTTATGCCAGATTTGCTAAATACTTTTTTTAAAGAACAAAAGTTGTAGTAACCATCAGGTATTTTTACACGTTTTAATTGATTACCTTGTTCGTCCTTAATATCTATCCAGTTATTTTGAGCTTTTTCATGTATGTTAAACCATTTTACTTTAAACCTAAGTTCTTTAAGAGCAATCTTATACATACTAGAATTATTTTCAAGTGGATACTTTAAAAACACAGGCTGTTTTTTTTTTGGTTATATAAATATACATTCTTTTTAAAACCTATTTAAAAATGGGATCCTTTTAAATATAATGAAAGTGCCACTACAATGCGGTGGCGTTTTATAACCCCAAATCGCTGAACCTCACCCTCCTAACCATTGCAGTAGATGAAACGTGGCTTTAAAGTCAGACTTTTAAACCCCCTACAAAAATACTTAAACCCTCCAATAAAAAATGACGGAGTGCCAGAATTATGGTCAGTTAAGCCCATGCTTTTTTTTTTGACCAGAATCAGTTAAATTTTGCAATTTACTGCGCACTACTGGCTGCGGTGTCTCATATACAAACCATTTAAACCACCCCAATCTCTTAGTAAGGTCAGTATATAACTTTCATGTTTATTACCAGTATAGACGTATACTAACTGAACTGCAAGTGCCTCTCTCCAAACAAACATCAATCATTCTTTCCATTTAACAACAACCCATGGACAAGAATGCGTATGAAAGAATCTGCAATGAATTTAACATTAAACCTTCAGCTGACTTTAGACAAAAGTTAGATCGTAATCATGGGTTGGGCACATTGTATTTGTGGGGCCAGCGTAGAGAATACAATTATGACTACTGGCCTGGACACACGTCTTTTAAGCCAAACTTTCCCAGTTAGATTGGCGTCCATAGAACAAAAACACCCCAATGCTTGGGCAACATTTATTTTAGATGAAAGCAAAGGCCTAACAATGCCTGGAGTGCAAGACTTAATGACTCCATATGAACATACGTTTGGTGTCTGTTAGGAGCGCAAGCGCAGACCAAGTCTAGCATAGTGGATCAATCTACAGGCTTCGATGCAAAGAAAAACAATATTTGGCTAATTTAGAAGATGCTATTAACTCTGCAGTTGATTTGCCTTCAAGCATACAAAGGTACCAGAACGTTCGTGTACATGCTAGGTCTAAAAGTTGACTTTGTTGTAGGCCATGGATTATATATGCTGCCCTCTGACCTTAGACTACAAATTGGCATGATACAGAATTATAATAACGAAATCCCATATAGCTGGAGATGACCAAAACTGAGGACACAATAAAGGCTTAAACACACAAGGCCTGCACCATCCATTTTATAAAAAGTATCTAGCTCTGAACAATCAGGAAGCAACCCAGCACCTACACCCCCACCACCAGTTTATAGAAAGCAGCCCACCAGCACCGCCTGTTAATGTGCCTGACAGACACACTAGTGAAAAAAAACACACTAGTGAAAAAAAGCTCTTGTTGTGTTTTTAACTTTTACTGGACTGGCTATACTTTATTTTACTAAAAATTAAACCAGCAGCAGCTAGCACCCCCAATGTCCACAGATGGTCAGCCATGTAACCAGCCACTTTACCTAGAGTAGACAAAACCCAACTAACAACACTGCCCAATATGCCAGGCAGAGCATCAAGTGTTTTTGCCGCTAACTTTTTAAAAAAGTTTTTGACAGGTGGCGTAATTGTTTTCTAATCCAACTTTTACCAGTTTGAGGCGTTGGAGGCACTACCGGCCCTGTTGGTGCACTGCCAGTTAATGCATAAACCAGTGTAGAGATAGCAAACCCAACGGCTGTTAGTATACTAACTAACTATTATAATCCCCTGCTCTCTGAACAGAGTCCTATTCTTTTGCTCGCGTAGTGTTTTCATAAAGTATTCTGTTTATAGTTTCTCTGATTCTGCTTATTTGCGATGCTAGCTGTACTCTATTAGTAGACAGCGCTTCTAACCTGGCTGATCTTTCTAGCATTAAATCTTGTATTTTCTGCTGTATTCTAGCCTTTACCTCTTGCCCTAAATTGTTATCATCTGCATCAGCCAGTTTATTTTTTTTCTTCTTCTATTTGTCTGTTCAGCTCACCAAGTTTTGCCAAATTGCTTGTTAGTTCACCCCTTATTGTCTGTAAAGCAGTATTAAGACCCATAATTTCATGCATAGGCAATGGAGAATCATCAATTGTTTTTAATGCTGTCTCCTCATTAAAACTTGTTTCAATATCTGCTACTAGTTCATCTGCTTTAGTCATATGTTTATCTGCCTTTTGTATTGCTTCTTCAAGAGAGATGTTTAGCAATTCAGATTGTGCTGGCAACTCTTGCTCCAAGTTTTGTAAAAGTCTAACAGCCTCAGGCCCTAGATATGAATGTTTAATTGTCTGCTCAGCAATAGGGAGGTCTCGTTTAATTGTGCTTAGACTTAAAAACTGGGTTGGGTCTGCCTTTGTAGTAACTATTACGCGGTCTCCTGCTCTAGTCCTTATATACAAATGATTATTTTCTTCTTCAAAATCGTTAGGGTCAACTACTTTCTGGTAGCTCTCGGCCTATGCTTCTATCGAATGATTCAATTCTTGCTTGCAATAGTTCTTGACGTTGCCTAGGGAGTGAAGAAACTGCTCCCTCAAGTTCTTCACGCAGTGAAGGACTTGGTTCTCTCTTTCATCTTCTTCTTCAATAGGATCAATTGCATCAAAATCTTCATCCATATTTATAATATTATTTTTTTTTATTTTATAAAAAAAAAAAAACTCATGGCTGCGATCTTGATCCATACAGAAAAGCAAAAGAACCCATGGGTGTAAAGGGCATAAGACAGACTGTGCTTGTCATAAATAATCAATCAACAGTTGAGCCTGGCCAAGGGTTAACAGTCAGGTTCCCAGATCTTGGTGCTGACAATGTTGTAATGCCAGGCAAACTAAAACTATCATTCAAAATTAATATTAATACAAAAGATCCTAATGCTACTGTTGTTGCTAACTTGGGTAGGGCCATCATTAGAAATATGCTAATCAAACTGGAGGGCGGAGAAGTCTTCTCACTAAACAACGCAGACATTTTTACACTCTATTCTGACCTATGGCTACCCACAGAAGAAAGAAAAGACAAAGTTTATCAGGGTATCCAGGGCCCAAACGGCCTTAAACACAGGCTGAATGTGGAGGATGCAGAGGACGATAATAAAGACCAGGCAGTAGCATTAGCATTTTTGGGCAACAGGTTTTGTATCCCCCAAGATTTTGAACTGTTAAAGGCGCATCAGCCATATTACCAAGGCGCACTAAGAGACAAACTTACTTATGAACTGACATTTAATACTAGCGAGTCTGTTATTCTATCTGAAGACCCTGAAGCCAAATACACAGTCAGTGACATCTCTCTTGAGTTTGATGTTGTTACTCACCCTGAACTGGCTAGAACAGTCTTAAACCAGTATAAAACTAAGACAGTTATTTATTTTGAACATGTTGTGCACCACATTACAGAGAAGAAAAGCAAGCAAGACACTGTCTGGAACATAGCTTTAAGTTATTCTCTCGAGTCGTTAAAGGGAATTTGTGTTTTTTTCTAAAGTCACACCCCCTTTTCAAAGGAAATCTGAGGTGTTTTATAATCCAAAAATTGAGCAGTTGTCTTGCACAGTAGATGGCAAGCCCGTTCAGTTGTATTCAGCTGGACTCTTGCCTCACCAACACTTTGATGAAAAATAAATTGTTTAGTGGAGGTAGACAAACAAATCCTACAGCTGATCTTGTGTGTAAAAAACTTCACCTTCATGATGTAAAACTTGAAGATTATTTAACAAGAAAATATGGGCTGTGGTTGGATTTTAGATCAACTTATGACAACAGATTGCATGGAAGTGGAAGAAGGGTAGGGGCAGACGGCATAAACATACAAATTAACCAGAAAGCAGAGGAGAAGGGCCAGTTACAAATGCACATTTTTGTGGTTTGTGACGCTCAGTTAAACATTGAAGAAAACAGGCTAAAAGGAATAACCTATTAAAACAACAGGCGTTCAGGCTAAAAGAAATAGCCTATTAAAAACAGATGGATAGTTTGAACTTTTTACCCAAAGACCCGCACTGTTTGCTTATTTGCGGGATTACTGGCTGTGGGAAAACAGTCTTTATACTTGATTTGTTACAAAACAATCTACAGGTTTCATTACGAGCACATTGTTATATTCTGCACAACCATTAAACATAACAAGTCTTACAAAGAAAGGCAGTTTGTTTGGGACAGACGAGAATGTATTCTTAGTTGATCCCAGTAATAAACTGAGCGACTGTTTAGAACATTACTATAGACTATTTGAGGGAACTGAAACACTGTTCATTATTGATGACTGCTCAGCTAAGCAAGACATTGTTAAAAAAAGAAAAAAACTGTCTAAGCTGGCCTTTAGTGGCCGCCACGCATTAGTTTCTGTTTGGCTTTTAACTCAAAAATACAATGCTGTCTTAACAGACTTTAGATCGCAGTTAAAATCAGTCATCTTATTTTATATACTAAGGACAAGGACAGCTTTGAAGACTGTTTACGTGAAAACTATACAATCAGGGACAGGGATGAACTAAAAAAAATAAAAAGAGCAGTTAGAAAAATCTAAGGACGCTAAACTATGCTTATGGACTGACCCACCAGTTCAGTATGTTTTTGTTTGTAAATTTTTTTACATTTAAAAAAATGTCTTGAGGACCTGAATCAAAAGTAGAGCTTTCTCCTAAGTGTGTGTTGCAGTAGAGCTAAAAGATCTAGCAGACACATCTGAGTTTGATCTAATAGGAGAGCAAGGAAATGTTTACGGATTTGAGTACACTGATGAAGGCGTTTACAAATGAACGGTAATTGAGGATAAAAAAAGGGCCACAACATTCTAAACTAGAACAGATAAGAAATCTAATGGCAGACGATTATGGCAAACACAAATACAAACTTTATAGACGAGATAAAAATTGGGAGTTGCTTCCTGAAATTGACTGGGATTTAAAGTTTGACTTACGAAGCCCCAATGTATTCTTGATAATAAGAAAAATTTGAGAAAAGCTTTAAACGCAGGACCCCTTCTTGTTAGCCTTGTCCCAGGAACACAACAGAAAAAGCAGATTGTAATAGATAAACATGGGCATGAATATGTGCTGCAGAGAAAGAGGCCCTTAGCTGAAGTGGGGGATGACACGGTTGGCTTAGAATTTTACCCAAAATTACCATTGCCTGACACTGCTACTTTAATATTTGTTTTATTAGTTACTCCGGGGAGTCCGTTTCTAGTTTGCCAGAACATGTGTTAATCAAGGGTGTACAATTAATGTATGAAAACTTGGATGGACCTCTCAGGCTTGTTATTGCTATTGCTAAAAACGCGAATGAAATAAACACTTTTGTATCATCTGACAAAGTCACTGTGAAGGTTGACAAAAAACCAAACTAACCATACTTGATTTTATTTTTATTAAGTATGTTGATTTTATTATGTTTTACTCTGTTAATGAAGTATTGTCAGAAGAGCTAATAAGATTTATACAAAATCAAACAAAATTAAACAAAATTAAGTTTGATTAAAAATGGACGAACAGGCTCATAAGTTTATATTAAAGCACATGACTGAACTTGAAGAGAGGAAATAAAAAGCGACTTAAAAAAAGTATAAGGTTACTAGAAAAAAAATATGCTAAAGCTTTGAATGCTCTCTCTTATATAATTACAGGCTCTAGTGTTGTATCTAGCTTAAGTACTGGGTCTAGTGTTGCTGTTTTAGCTACTGGAGTTGGTGCACCAGTGTCTATAGCATCAGGGAGTGTTGGTTCAGGTTTAGGTGCTGTGTCTGTGATTGTAAGTGCTGTTTTTAAAAAGATTACACCCAAATTACAAAAGCACACTGCCATTGTAGCCCTAGCAACAGCAAAACTTTATTCATTAAAGTTAATCATAAGTAATACATTACTGGATGGAAATATTACAGATGAAGAATTTCAGCGCACCATGGCTTACGGCAATGATTATAAACGACGAAAAATTGAACTTCAAAAGAAATGGAGAAAGACTCTTACTTCCCAACAGGTAGACACTGAGATAAGTTAAACAAAAAAAAAATCATAAGTTAAACAAATCATAAGTTAAACAAAAAAATCGTAAGTTAACAAATCATAAGTGAAACAAAAAAATCATGTTAAAAATAAGTTAAACAAAAAAAAAAATATTAAAATAGCTTATAAATTTAAACATAAATTTTTTTTGCATTAACTTACAGGCACTGTGTTTGGTGGGACAACCTGCAGCTCTTCACAAACAAAGGATCTTTTAGGGCAGGCTTTTTAGAAGAGAGAGTTTCTCTTAATTACACAGGAGGGTTTGTTTTCTTAATTCTTTCAACTTCATACACGTCTACGCTCCATATAGGGTCTGTGGCTCTAATTCTAACATCACCCTCAGCCTCTCCAGGAGCATACAAGTATCTTACTTTTAATACAAACGGCAAGAGTTTCTGATTGCCTTCAATGTCTGCAGTAATGCTGATCTTTTTTAATTTGATCGCATCCACTGGCTTAAGACCTGTTGCTTTAAATCTTCATTGTTCATGGCATGTAAGACTGCTGGCAACCTTCTGACCCATTCTGTGTCGCGAGTCCTATCCATAATTTCTCTGTAATACTGATTGGTAAACAGTCGTTCAGCTAAATTCTTGTTAAAGTTTTCTACTAGCGCCTGGGAGCGGTGGTTGCCTGGGATCCCCCGCTTTTACTGTAACCTGGTGTTTTAAGAGCAGTTGGTTTACAGCCCCTTTAAACTCTTTTCCATCATCAGCCTGAATCATCCTAGGATACTTTAATGGGCCCCGCATGTATATTTGTTGTAAAGCCATAGCTACAGCAGTTGAGCTTTTATCTGTTAAAGGCTCAGCATCTTTATACCTTGAAGCCATGTCAACAATAGTCAGAGCATATTTAAACCTTTTTCTTCTAACTTTGTCACAGGGAAGATATACAACAAGTCCATCTGATGGGTGTCATTTGGAACTGAATTAACAAATTTAGGCCTTTTTCTATTTAGCGCGGGTAAATATAACAAATTTAGGCCTTTTTCTATTTAGCGCGGGTAAATATATTAGCCAAATTGCTTGTTTTGAAAGCCAGTCTTTCGCTTCTGATTCAGACACCCCCCCAGCAGCTTTACTCAGTTTATTAATAGCAATCTTTCCTTTCCAATATCCTTTAGGAGAATAATATATTTTGTACTTTGTATTGTCCATGTTTTAACCATATTTTTTATTTGTACATTTTTACACCAGAAAGGACTGTATTTTAAATTTTTTTTTTTTTACAAGAAAGGGCTGTATTTAATTTTTTTTTACACAAGAAAGCGTGCAACAAGATAGACTGAAGTCATACCAACAACGATGAAAGCTATCTCTGCAGCCTTCTGATCCTCAGATGGTTCATAAAAGTCATACAGGTCTGGGGCTGGTAATGTTTGAAACTTCTTTCCAGTCACTAAGTAATACTCATTCATTGCGTCATCAACGTCTGTAAATGTGTGAGCCGCATGTCCCCGTTCTTTTAACTTTTTATTAATAAAGTCTAAGTAAGCAATCCTCCATTTCTCATAAGCGTCTTGTGCCGTAGCGAAATTTTCCATCGCCTTGTTATGTTGTTCTCTCTCTTCATCGGACTGCAATTTACTAACATATATAATGCTGCCAGAGAATGCCAATGCATTAATAATAGCTCCTCCTACCATCAGAACCAATCCAGACATCTTTTATAAATTAATATTTCTAGAATGACTTTTGTTATGCACTAATGATTCTTTGTTATGCACTAATATTTTCTGGGATAATTCCTTGAAAGTCTTTTGACGCAATACCTGCAGTTATTACAACTACAACCTTAACAACATCTTCGATGTCTAACCTTCCAAGGTTGGCGGGTCTCATCTTAAAAATTTTTTTCCTAACACGCTGTAACCTATACTAAGACCGCAGATTACAGCAGTATTGACAATCTTTGTAGTGCTCATGTTTTTTATTAACTAAAAAAAATAATTAAAATAATCATAACTTGAAAGACTGTCTATATGCTTTTTAATGAAATAATCTTTCGTTGCTAAAGATAAAACTAAGATTGCGACTAGTTTTTTGGCAAATCTTCTATCCTTCCCATGTTTGACGTTTTATTCTTAGCAAAAAGTTTGCAAGAGATGAATCAACTATAACGCCAACAACAAGCACTGCATAATTAACCAGCGTTAAGCTCATGGTTTTTTAAAAAGTGTTTTTTTTTTTTTTTTTTATTGGTTTTAAAAAGTGTTTAAAAATGGAGTTTGAGGAGCTATTAAAGTTTGAGGAGCCAGCAGACCACTCAGCAGACATTCACCACAAAGAGAGGTTATACTCTTTGGCTGCGTGTGGAAAAACTAAACAGTATTTAGGCACTGAACTAAGTGTTGAACAGATTCAGCAGTTGTCTACTTCAGACGTTGAGAAGTACTACGCCAGGTACGAAGCTCAGCTAGGATCCAAAATGGTTAGATCAGTGGGGCAGACAGTGATTAGTTTTTATGCTAAGTTAGTAGGTAAGATGGTGTCAACTGATTCAGAAGAAGACTTAAAATATGACTTAGCACAAGACCCTGTTTTAACCAAATCACTAGAATCTGTAGCATGTGACATGTATTACAGATTTGGGGCACTGTTATGCCATTCATTATGGGATTAATTACTTTTAATCATATTAATTTTAATGCTATTAAAAATGAGCGATCAGGAGAAGACACAAGAGGAGAGAATGTGGAGAAAACTGTGGCCTTAGAGGAGAAGACTGTAACTCCACAGGAGAAGACTCCACAAGTAAGTAGTGTTACTAAACCCAAACATCCTGGCCGTGTTGCGGCTGGTCAAAGGCTAGCTGAATGGAACAGACTACAAAAAGCAAACCAGGCAGCAAAACAAAAATTATTAGATAGTAATACAACACTGCCACCAGCACCACCACCATCACCAACAACACCACCATTACAAACTATAACTATATAATTTGAAGATCGGTGGTAAAGACCGAAACAAAAGGGGGGTAAAAAAAAAACAAAAAACAATACACAACGTTTCGACTCTTAGAGCCGTTTTCAAGTGAAATGAAACTGAGGACCCACAACAGCACACGCAAATTTGCTGTGTTAATGACGTAAAGAACGGGGAGACACAGATAAAAACAAGTCACAACTCAAAACACACACACACACACACACACACACAAAGAAAAAAAAAAAAAAAAGGAGGCTGGGTAGATGCAGGCTAAGAAAGGTGAGTGAATAGAAATCAGAGGAAACCTGGGTTTGAAAGTAGATGGTTGTTGTTGGGAGGGAGGGGGCAAAGAGGGAGTGGGGAGGAGGGGGAAGGGGAGGAGAAGAAACACACACACACACACACACACACACACACACACACACACACACACACACATATATATGTGCGTGCTCCCCACCCTCCCGGCATCACCCACCCCCACACACACCTACCATTATAGAGAGGCAGAGAGAGAGAGAGGGGGGGGGGGGGGGGGGGGTGGGCGGGGGGGAGGGGGGGGGGGAGCCCGTTTATAACTCGTAAAGTTATGCATACCTTAGGGTGTCTAGGCATATATATGATATATACATGCACAACCGCGAACAATTTTTTAAACACACACACACACACACACACACGCACATGTGCGCGCGCCCCCCCCCATCCTGGCATCACCCACCCCCACACACACTACCATTATAGAGAGGCAGAGAGAGAGAGGGGGTGGGTTGGGGAGGGGGCGGTGGGAAGTGGGGTGGGGGGAGAGCCATTTACAACTCGTAAAGATGTGCATACCTTAGGGTGCCTAGGCATATACATGATATATATGCACAACCGCAAACAATTTTTTTAACCACAAAACACACACCACACACATGCACATACATGTGCGCGCTCCCCACCCTCCCGTCATCAACCACCCTCACACACCTACTATTATAGAGAGGGGCACAGAAAGAGATGGGGGGGGGGGGGGGGGGGGGGGGGGGGGGAAGAAGCACGTTTACAACTCCTAAAGATATGCATACCTTAGGGTGTCTCTAGGCATATATATGATATATACATGCACAACCGCAAACAATTTTTTTCAACCTTAAAAAACTTTTTGAAAAAAAACAATGGTAGGGTAGTGTTGAAGACCACAAACAAGCTATGTACCGTATCCCAGCTGCCCGCATGTTGCCAAAAAAAAAAAAAAAAAAAAAAAAAAAAAAATAAAAAAGGAGGATCTCCAACGGCCATTCAGGCAGTCCACATTGCATAGCTAAAATGGCGACTCCACCACCTCAGTCCTTGATGTTCAGTCCATGGGGAGTGAGCGTCCCTAGCCTAGAGATCCTTGATTCCGTGAATCATCTCTGATCTCTAGTTGTTCTGAAAAAGACCCAGTCAAGTGTTATCAATTTTAAACAAACTATAAGCTGTATTATTTACTGGCAGTTGTTGCTGGTGGGGGTTTCTTGGCATACAAATATCTAAAGCCATACTTAACAACAAAGTCACAAACGCCCACAAAAGCAATAAAAGAAGAAGAACCAATCTCTGAAAAAAAAAGAACGACCTGATGTAGACCCATTTTTAATGAAGTAATTTTTAAATGTACTGTCAAGAACTCGTTAAGAACAAGTTATGTATTAGTTAAGAACAAGTTAAGTACGAGTAAAAGTTAAGTTAGTTATAACAAGTGCTTTCTAAGTTAAGTACAAGTTAAGTGCAAAGTCAGGGTAAGTTCTTATGTCAAGTTAGGTTAAGTTAGTCCAGTTCAGTTCAGTAGTTTTATTTAACGTCTTTTCATCACAAGATGATCTTAGACCTTTAAACTGCAATATACATTCCATTGTACAATCAGCACCTTCCCCCATCCCCCACACCCACAAAAAAAAAAAAAAAAAAAAAACTATTAACACACATATCTCAAATGTCTTTTTTCACAATAGTTTTGCTACTGGGACTGAGCAATAATCAAAGCAATATAAAAAAAAACAAGGGTTATTTACCACACACTATCAACATTGTCAGAATTATTTATAAAAATATTCTTCTGCTTATAAGCTGGGGTTAGTATAGGGCATTCAAATAAAAGATGACGAATTGAGATATTCTCCTGACATAAACACGCTATACCTGGTGAATATTTTGTATTCCATGTATTTAACCGTAATTTATGAATTAATCTGGCTAGATACCTTGGACATGATGGCAGAACGAATAATTTCTCATTAAGATGTTTCTTCCGCATATTCTTTTCCCAGTCGCTGGATCAATTCATGCGGAGAAAAAATTTAAGACTTTGTTGAAGGGTGTTTCAAAAATTGTACAAGCTCCCTGCTTTGCCAATTTGTCTGCTAATTTATTCCCTTTTAAGCCACAATGTGAAGGAACCCAGCAAAAATCAACTGCTATACCTCGGGAAAGTAAACAATGTAATAGATGTTTAATTTCAAAAAGAAATTTTGAAGTTCTAGTCAAGTACTTGTTAAGTTCTTAAGTCAAGTCGGTCAAGTACTTGTCAAGTTCTTAAGTCAAGTTCTAGCCCAGACCATGTTCTAACCCAGGTTAAGTTCTTAAGTTAAATTTTTAGTTCTAAAGCTTTTTGTTAGTTCTACAATGACCTATAGCATATGAAAATTTCAGGATTAACATTAATTCGTTTGTTATTATTAGAGGCTAATGATTTCTTGTTAACAGCAGTTGTGTTTACTTGATGAAGAGATAGAACTCAGATTAACATTTGTATGATGAAATACTTTGTCTTCAAATAGAGCTTGTTTGTAGTTGTTATGCGTTATATTTTTTTTTAACAACTTCTTTACTTATGCCCTTGGCTTTCTTCGTTACAGAGGTCTGGCTGGCAACGCTATACATCTTGGACCGCAGACCAGCATATTCTGGTATGACTGTCCCATTAAGTTTGTCTTTAAACTTTCCAATCACTTTTTTATTTACAGTTGAATGTAAAGGGCTGTCTTTTGGGTAGTCACATGTGTCATACCACCCCCATCAGCCCTTTGGCTACTTCTGTTTCTAAGTCTTTGTAAAAACCTTCAGTGGGGATGTCTAGAATAAACGAGTCAGTGTCTCTGTGTACAGAACTCTTGCTTTTGGGTATAGCGGTTTAAAGTAGTAGAAATTCTAGCATTAACAACTTAGACAGCTCTAACACAGTAAACCCAATAAACACTGGTTTGTCCAACCTTACACACATTTTCTTCATCATAATGCCAAACACAAGCAGAGTTAAATTGTCTAAAGTCTTGGTAGTTAGTTTAGAGACTACTAGTTTAATTGCTTGTTTTTCTTTTGTAACCAATCTTACATCTTTACGTTTGTGTGTGGGTTCTCCGTCGTCTTGCCAAAACAGCTGTTGTTCATTAGTTTAAAAAAGTCCTTTTCTGAAGCGTCAGTGGATTTAGTTCTAAGATCGGTATTCTTCATGATGTATGGTTTCATAAAGGGCTCTTGGTCAAAAGTAATTACTCTGTGAACGACAGTAAGTTTTAATCCGTGTCTTAAGTAAAACTGTAGCAGTCTGTAATGACAAACATACTTAGTCTTGTTACAAAGATTAGGCACAATTTTAGGAGTTCTGTGAGGGCCATTTTTAATCTTTCTGCAGCTAGAGGATAATCATTATGGAGGTCATGCAATTCTTCAGGATATTCTAAGTCTACTTCTATGATTACTCCTATTGGATGGTCGGGCGTAAGATTTAACAACGTATTTAACCAGCTATTAACGTCATGAAGTCTTGTGTACATTGTAAAGTTTCTTAATGGCAGTGTCTGGCTCATGGCCCATCCATACAGATTGTTAGCGTCTAAACACATTAAATAGTTAGATGGTTTAGTTGGGTCATAGTCATCTAAATACTTATTGTTGGCTTTGCAGTAAGGATGCGAGGCCATGCTAATGCCACCCCTCAAACCATCTCAATCATCTGGAGTGTAGCCAGATCAGATATTAAATCAATCTTAATGTTTGTGACTTTAAGAAGGCGTCCCAAGAAAGACCTGGGGCAGAGATGTAATGTGACGAGTCTAGGCTGTAATGTTTCATGCATGTAGATCTGTAATTTTCAAACACATCTGCCAATAAACAAACATCAGCCAGTAAATATTGATCATGATAATCACCCATTGTTTGACAGTGTAATTCTTTCCAGGCTTTCTGTGCTTATTCATAGTCAGAGTCAGTTGTGTCTTTGCCTGTAAGACGGCTGTAAAAGTCTTCTTTAGATGGCAGCGCTGGCTCATCAAACCTTTTCCACAAGTCCATGTATCCATAAGGGTAAACGCCTTTACGTACTAAAGATGGGTCAAAATATTTTTAGTAATTGGATAGTCATGTAACGATTCTGCTAATTTATTTAAAGTCCCCATCAGATGTTGAGCAGAGTCATAAAAGGATAAACAGTGATATACTTTTCTGAAGACTGTGCAGTGCATCTAACTTTCTTATATTCAGAAGTCACTGCTTGCATAATACAATGAGAATCATAGCCTCGTAAGTTATGAAAGAAGATGGGCAGTTTCCAGGTCTTGGGGGTCAAACTTAAGTTGAAGATTGCAACTGCTGTGTGCTGCTCCTCAGAATTTGCCAGTAATGTGATCATGGTCTCTTACTGTTGCATCCCTGATGGAGGCATCCCTGACGAAGGCTCCCTGACGACGAAGGCTCCCTGACGACGAAGGCATCCCTGACGACGAAGGCATCCCTGACGACGAAGGCTCCCTGACGACGAAGGCATCCCTGACGACGAAGGCATCCCTGACGAAGGCATCCCTTACTGTTGGTTTGCTTCACTGTTAGGTGTTAACTCTAAGCCACCACAATCCAACAGTGAGTGGCTGATTTATAGCGTTCTTTGTCTTCAGAAGTCATAATAATGTCTGAGAGATTTAGCTTATTAGAAAAGTTATTGCAAACTTGTTTCATGTGTTGTAAAAATTTGCTGGCTGTGTTGGGGCCTCTGTAAATCTCTGGTTTTGTGTGTTGTCCATCTGACCAAACAACAATAAAAGCATAAGAAAAAATCTGATGGTTGGTTAATAACCAACTACCCAGGTAGGCAGCCCATTGTGTAAACGGGTGTTGATTATAAAGCGCTTAGAGCTTGGCGTCTAGCCGAGAATAGGCGCTATATAAGTATTCATTATCATCATTAAAATTAAGACTGTTTTTGGTTTTTCTAGTTGTGGGCCATACTATTGTGGCAAGATTGATTCAAAGTCAGCATAAACCACGTATGGGTTCATCTGCATGTTGCGTACATTTTTAAAACTAACTTTAGACCCTGGTGGAGGCGTAAGAAGTTTAGTTTCACAGTCTACAGAACTTTTACAGTGGCTTCTATGTTTGACAGCTGCGTCTATAGATGGGATTCTAACCAAACACCTTCTACAAAGTTCTTGTTTAGATGTATCCTTTTGTAGTATAGGCTAAAAGTCTGCTCATTGCTCTGATTAATACATAGCGACTAACCGATCCTTGTGTAAACAGTATCAAGTCTACATGATTCTTAAGTGAGTCACCAAAAGTAGGGGCTTAGGAGAGACCCTTAGAGGCAGTAGATTGTCTACTATAGACCATGTATATACATTTACAGTTATTGGTTTGTTTTCTTCAAACTGACTTATACTTTCTATACTGACTGCGAAGTTTATGCCATTAAAGTTCAGCTCCTGTATATATTGTTCATACTTAGAGACTCTGTTTGCATGCTTATTAACCGGATGTAAATGTGCTAAAACGCACCACATTAAACACAAGTTGTCAGAATTTTGTATGTTTAAGACTGCTCGTTTTGACACTAATTCATCTGGGAGAGGAAGGTAAGAATTGCCAACTATAGGACAGTATTTTGTTTGTTTTAATCTGATTTCAAGGACTGTTCCTTCAGACCAGCCAGAGCCGCGTAATTTTGCCTCTTCAGAGGCGTTTTTAAACTGTGTAAGCATGTAATCAGCCCACTCAGAATTAAAGTCGTTATAACTAATTACTTCCTTCTGTTTAGTTGAAACCCAGACTTGCATGTTATTATCATTGGGGGTTATATAATCAATCAGAATGGTTAACAACACTTGTAATGGTGGCTTGATTTGGAGAGACTCTGGGATTTTACTTATAGCATGTGTCATGCTTTCATAGATGTTTGTGGAGTTAATAATATCCATGTCTACTTCACTAAACATATTGCCTAATTGTTCATCATCGCTGAATATCTCCTCCGACGTATACAGTTTGCTTGTGGGCTTCATTTTTTAACCCAGAATATATAGTTAATACAAAAAAAAAATATTAAAAAATAAATGAATTGGCAGCAGAGAGTCCTCAGAAGAGAAGCCCCCTTCAAGCAAGTGTTTCGGCCCTTAACTCCTCCTGACACTCTAGGGGGGTTGGGCCACACCCGGTTCATGACTCCGGATGTCCCTCTGCTGCCCCTTTTTTTTTCCATCTCGGGACGAGCCATGGCTGGGATTCGAACCCATGCCCCTCTGGACATGCTCATTTTCCACTTAATGACTCGCGCACTAACCACTGAGCCACTGGGACACCTGATAGTAGGAAAGTTAAGCCTTATGAAGTTCACTTTTGTTCCTCCTTGACCAGATCCAGCTTGAACCCTCTCTGCTGCTTCTGCCATTGCTTTCAGGGCTCTGGTTTTTTTTTTCCCTCCCTGCAACTGAGAGCTGTTTCATGAGGCTGTATGCAGACGTTCCTACAAACCCCCTAGCTCCCAATTTCTGCAGTGAGGACTTTTTGACCTGATAGCCTTCTCTCCTCAGGCTGTTTGCCAGATCAGCATACTTTTCAGTCTTGTAGATTTGAGCTGCCTCCATTCTGTTCTCATATGGCACCGTGAGCTCGATCATGATCAGCTGCTTGGTTGACTGAGTGGACTACTATGTCTGGTCTCATGCCACTCTTGCTGATGATCTCTGGGTGACTCTTCCATTCTGGGAGGTCTGCAGTGCACTCCCAGTCATCTGCCCCGTCCAGCAGACTCTGCCTGCATGTTCCGAGTGGCACTGTTGTTCTTGGCCATGATTCGCTGCCTCCTGCCGTGAAGAATGTTGCGGGTGCTTTTGGAGTCCTGATTTTCCCTTTTGTGGTGTTGGTACTAGCCCAGACTACTTGTACAATCTCTTTGAGCACTTGGTGTGCCTCCATGTGTACCTTCCTTGAGCCAGGGCTACTTTACATGAGCTTAGGACATGCTCCACTGTTTTTGTTTTTCATGGCAGAGGGGGCATGAAGGATCGTCTGTTTTTTTCCCACTTCACCAGGTTTGCATTTGAGGGCAGAAGGTCATATGCAGATCTGAGAATGAAGCTGATCCTGAGAGGGGCCATGTGCCAAATGTCATTCCAAGTGAGACTTCTTTGGAGTGCATTCTCCCACGTTGTCCATTGCCCTTGCTGGCTCTGCTGGACTGCTTTTTGGAGTCTTTTTTTTTGTCTTCTTCTTTTCTCTCATCTCCTGAATCATCATGTCTCTTTTGGCTTTTCCTTTGGCCTTTGACCACCATTCAGTTTTGGTCACCCCCAGTCCTTGTCTGTTGTCTGTGTGTGTCCTGTTATTCCTCTGATCTTGAGACTTTCTTTTGCAGAATCCATCGCCTCTTGAACTTTCCATTTTCTGCCTGTCTTCAGCTTGGGCTTGATTGCTTCTACCACCTTGTCTCCTGAGTCCTCCAGCATGCTTTGAAGTCTGATCTTCCCTGCTTTGTATTCCTCCAGGATGGATTTCAGTGGTAGTTTCAGCTTTGCTTGGCGACAGTACAGCGCTATGTCAGTCAGACAGGGTGGGACACCAAGCCATTTCCTTGTGAACTTGTTGATTTTGGATTCCATTGCCTCCACTATGCTGGTGCAGATGTCGTATATCATCAGAGGCCATAGGAGCTTTGGTATCAGCATGAACTGCAGACACCAGACCTTGTATTTGCCAGGGAGCCCACACTGGTCAATGGTCTCCAAGCCTTCTTCCGACATCTGTTTGGTTTCTTTTGCTCTTTGTGTGTCTTTCAGCGTATCATCATACCATCTTCCAAGGCTCTCTGTTGGAATCACACAATGAAACATATTCTTTTTTAGAGTGTTGGGACTTGCATGATGAGAGACACAAACATTTACAGCAGATTCCATGAAAACCTTGTTCAGAGACGTTCCGCCTGATACGATCTTTGAGTTCTTGAAAGAGATTAACATTTTTTCATCGGGATCTGAGATTTTACAGTGGAAAAGATTTTTAACAAACTTTTGGATGTGTTTTTGGTCGTATTTTAAAGAATTGTGTGAATGACTGCCTTGTGGGTTGTTTTTTTTTAACGTGGTGACGGCCCTGGTGTGGCCCTTTGTGGTCGGCTGGGCTGTGGGCAACGTTGTCTTATCTTATTTCAACGTGTTGGTTTTTAATCCTAGGATAGGTTCTTTTAATCTGTTTTTAATGGGTTGGGAGAGGTTTTGCTTTTAATCTTTTTTTTTACATATATACGTGGTAGTTTGGAATGTGGTGACAGTCCTGAGATAACCTCTGCTGTTGACGGGACTATAATTTTTTACTAACTGTTGGAATGGCCTGGTTGGCAGCATTGAAGACCACAGATTCGGCCACTTTTCCTTTCTTAGTGAGAGACTCCGTGATTTCTTTGGCTTGAACTTCATTCTGGATGAGGCAACTATGTCATCCAGCCTCTCCAGCACATGACGTATCTCGTCTTCTCTCTGGATGAAATCACTGTAGTGTCATCCATGAAGGCCTTGAGAGGGGGCATCTTGTATCCATCACCAAGGTCTGTTTGTCTTGCGTTGCTTGTTGCTGTTTTCAAGATGACTTCCATTGCCAACACGAACAGTTTTGGGGAAAATTGCACAGCCCATTGCAATGCCCACTTCCAAGTTGATCCAATCTGTTGTGTACTCCTTGGTAGAGAAGCGCATTGAGAAGCCATTGAAGTACTTCTTGAGCATGTCGTGGATGTTCTTTGGCACATGATACACATCTCAAGAGCCAACTGTATCATCTCATGGGGTACAGATCCATATATGCGTTTGCCAATCAAGCCACACTACATCCAGGTCTCTCTTTTCTTTTCTGTTTTTGCTCTTTGCATTGCGTCCCAGATCATTGTGGCGTGTTCTACACAGCCAGCCACGCCTGGGATGCCCACCTTTCTGGACTGACACATCCAAGTACTTGTTTTCCATGAGGTACTTGGTCAGCCTTGCTGCCATGACAGAGAAGAAGATTTTCCCTTCGACATTCAGTAGTGATATTGTGAGAACTGGCTGATGTCACTTGAGTTTTGCTCTTTGGGGATTACACACTATCTGCCGTCATCCACTGGCCGCTGATCTTCTGGTTTCTCCAAGCTGATCGCAGCAGCCTGTGGAGCCACTTCAGCACCTTGGGACATTTCTTGTACAGCTGGTAAGGTATTCCGTTTAGCCCTGGTGATGATTTGGCTCTGGCTTTGTCGACCACCTTCTTGATTTCCGCCAATGTTGGAGGCTTGTCATTGGACTGTTCCTCAGGGCTGGTTGGCCACACCAGACCTTGAATGTCGAGTGGTGCTTTGCTCTGTGAGTCAGAGTATGTTTTCCTCAGATGCTGCTCAAGAACTTCTTTGTCCACACTTAGGGTCCCAGATTTTGGCTGCTGTGATTAATTCTTCAAACATATTCTTTAACACTTCTCTATCAACCGACTCCAGTATGTAGTCTATATCTATAAGCTCTCTAACTACTTCGGGCTTCATTTTTTAACCCAGATTAAAAATACCAATTAAAAAAATTAGTAACCCCTTCCCCTTGTTTTGCAAGAGAGAAAGGGTGAATAATACAATCAATAGCGCGGCAGCGAGCATAACACAATCAATAGTGCGCAGCAGGCAGCGGGCAGATGCAAAGAGTTTTGCAAAAATTTATAATTCTTTATACTGATTCTATAAGCCATAGAGAATGTCAATATCTTCTTTGAGGCTCGCCCATTTTTATTTTGCCCGCAAACCCCCCTTTAAGTCATTGAGTTCTTCAAGTTTTGGGGGTTTTGTGTAATAACTTTTTTTGCAACAAAAAGGTGGGGTTTTGGGGGGTTTTGGGGGTTTTTTTTTTTTTGCAAGGGGTGTATTTTTAGCAAAAACGGCAATAAATTGAAGATTTTATTGTTGAAAAGTGGGGTTTGCAGGCAAAATAAAAATGGGTGGGCCGCAAAGAAGATATTGACATTCTCTGTGTAATGTTTGATTTGCTTTTTTTTTGTCTGTCACTGTCAGTGATCAGCCTTTGCGATGGGTTTTTTTTTTTTTTTTTTCTTCTCTGTCCCAAGGATATCCCTAGAATAGCTTGGCCAAATTGCTTCAAATTTTGTGTGTGTGTCACTCTTGAGAGGAAGAGATTAGGACATGAATTATCAATGTCAGAGTCATTACCTTGTCATATGGACCTGAAAACTGAAAATGTATTTTAAGCCATATCTCGGGCACCAGGCGATGTAGGCTGCTGATATTAAGTTGGTTTGGTTTATGATGCTTTTGAATAAGGTGTACCTATTAGGGTCAAGATTCAGGTCAAGTTGATCGCTGGATCGTGGCTGCTGAAAATCAGTATCATTATTTGTTCTTTTGACTGTCCCAAGTATATTTTCCAAATGGGTTGATAGAATCGCTTTAAATTTTGAGTGTTAGTGTACCACCATAATGGAAAGAGATCAAAACATTAAATTCTAAGGTTAAAGTCGTTACTTTGGTGCATGAAATTGATAACTTGAAATCTATTCTTAACCATATCTCAAGCACTGGTTGACACTTGATGTTGAAACATGGTGTGAAGGGTGGTTTAGCTTTTGGTGCTGGACAGGACTACATTCTACTCTGAAGCCAAGATCGTCATCAAGGCCATGCAGCAGAAGTGGATGCAGGAACACCCATGCCACAACAGGACAGAGCTGTATTACCAACCGACAAGATGAGAGGAGGTCCTAGTGTTCAGGATGAGGACTGGCCTCAGTCGCCTGAACCACCATCTCTACACTAAAATCCGCATCGGCTACACACAGAGCAGTGGCCATGCAGGAATAGCAGCCAGACAACAGAACATCTGCTCAAGTGCTGCCTGCTGCATGAGGCACTCAGACAGAGGACCTGGCCTGACCCCATGCCTCTTGCCCAAAAGCTCTACGGCAGCCTGGAGGTGCAGCTCACCGCTGCCTTCACCATGGAGATAGGCCTGTCCATTTGACGATCGAGAAAAATGAAAAAAAGCAGCTTATGGTGCATTAGAAACTTGTGTACTGATCAAGGTCAAGGTCAAAGAGATCAGTGGACCCTGAAAATTGAAGGGTTGATAAACTGGAGTTTTTCGTTGTCGGGGTATATCTCTGGAAAATGGGGGGCAGATTTGCATAAAATTGAGTGTGTTTGTGTGTGTGTGTGTGTGTGTGTGTGTGTGTGTGTGTGTGTGTGTGTGTGTGTGTGTGTGTGTGTGTGTGAGAGAGAGAGAGAGAGAGAGAATTTAAAGTTTCATATAAGTTCTTTCATATTACAATAGCACTACAGTAGCGTTGCTGTTCCTTGGATTCGTCAGCGAGGTTGAGATGGGAGACAAGTTGCATGGGCAGCAGCCTGTCTTCCACATTACAATGCCCAGGCTCATAACCAGCTATGCATAAACCTTGGAAAGATTCATCTATGGTCAGCCATGATCGGTGGAGGCTTACTACAGTGATTAATTATTCTTTCTCATTTGAGTCACATTTGTTACGGTCTCATTTGCTTGGTTGTAAAGAAGCGTTGCTCACATACCGCTCATTCTGAGTCCCAACACACAGTCACATCCCAGCTTGTTCAAGTTATAAAATCCAACACCAGCTGTCCAAGTGGAGCACATCTTTGTTCAATGATGAGGAGGCCACCAACTGTGAAGACACTGCACTGTTGCTGAAACAAATTTGTGGATTTCGGCGGAGTGTAGGACACCACCTACTAATCCCCCTACTGACGACAATAATCGCCATGACCATCCAACAACAGCTGCCAAGAACACACTGATCACCATGACTTTGACCTGACTGCACCAAGGGTATATTAACTGGAGTGGTAATTGAAACTGAAGTCACCAAGAGCAGGGCATGCAAGGCCCCAGAAATTGAGTCTGTTTCTTATTTTTGATGATGATGGGTATGAGATCGATGATAATGATTGACGGTAATGAAACGGATCATATTGATTATGTTGTGTAATTCTGTTTTCAGTCTGAGACTACGTGACAGGTGAATAGCCTGGCATTGGTTAGGTGTTATCCTGGCATTAACCAGATATAGATCTACAGATATCTGCAGTGTTGGTCATTGAATTAAAGCAACACTCTCAGAATCCCATCCGTTAAGTAGATGAAGCTCGATTTGTTGGTTTCAGTCTTCACATATGAGCTCATAGCCACCCACACTGGGCAGGGTTGGACCAGGACAAAAAAGTCCCTTGACCATGATGGGATTCAAACTGTAGACCTCACAGTCTGTAATCTTAGATACTGACCACTGTACCAAGAAGGATGGTCAAAGGAATAATAAATGCATGTACGGTTTCTTTAAAAAATCGGTATAAAGGTGTGTTTTTTGTTTTCAGTTCTGGTGAAGTGAAGCTGGGACAACTTGGCGAAGGGTGATGAGGGAGTCGTGGAAGCTGGTCCTGGACTCTGCAGCAATGCTACCCCAATGCCAGACCAGCCTCAACCAGCAGACCCCTTCTTTTCCACTTAAGAGAGGTATGAAAATGAAGTATACAGTAAAACTGTCTTCAGACATTTGTATTGACTCAAAATCAGCCAGGGCACCGGGAGAAAAACTGATTATGAATCACAAGCCAGGGTACAAGCAGAACAATTGGTGGTTGCTTTCAGTGATGCATGAGTACCACTGAGCTTGCATTCGTTTGAAATTGTGAACAGTTGGTATCCAGGAGGGCGTGGTTCTTGAAATTGTGTTAAAAAAAAAATTAAAATTTTGCTATTTTTTTGTTTTTGTCACATGGGTAAATAAAAGTGGAATATCGAGCACGTGGGCCTTGTATTGAAGGCTGTGTCACAAATATTAACAAAGGCTAGAGCAGTAAAAAGCTTCATGTATGTTATTTTTTGCATCTTTATGTAGGTATTATCTCGCATTTCACTAACACCATGCAAAGTGGAGTGCGGTTGCCCACATGGTGGGGTAATCATAAGGGTCAGTCGCTGTCGACAGGACTATAAATACGTAAATAAATAATGCTGAAGAGTTTTAGTCTTGGAAAAATGTATTGCATTGCAGTCTGCAAATTATGGTAGTTGTTTTAGCATTGTTGACTGGAAAACATTTTTGTCATACATGGACGCACATAGGCTTGCAGTTACATCCACACAACAGAGAGACCATACACCCATTGTCCTTTTCCACAGGTTGACAGTCATGAAGAGATACATATTTTTTGTATTGTTTGATTGTACTTCTTGGAACTAAGTAATGCATGTACAAACACAAAAAACAACTCAGGATAAATGTGTGTATGTGCTTTCAGTTCTGATGAAGCTGGGGACAAACTTGGTGAAGGGTGCTGAGGGAGTCATGGAAGCTGGTCCTGAATTCTGCAGCAATGCTACCCTGATGCCAGACCAGCCTCAAGCAGCAGCAGATCCCTTCTCCAGTTCCTTTGAGGAGGGCTATCAAAGCCAAGTGAACAGTGACATGTCTGTGGTTAGTTTCATTGATTCTGAATCAGACTGGGCCCCAGATTCGGGAGACAATGATTTTGAATTAGATTTTTAATCAGACAGTAACTGTAATGCAAGTCTTCCATCCCATTATGACCCTGACATAATACCTGACACAGACAATGAAATGTCTAGTAAGGAAATTATAAAAGAAACGGATGAAAGTTCTTCTGATAGTATTGTGTTTCCAATGCTCCATGGAGAAAAAAGTAAACTCACAAAAAGTGATCCGGCTAATGAAAGTGGACAACCTGGTGATGCTACAATTGGCAAGCCTGCACGTGGGAATAAAAGCTCCAAAAGTAAACAGCATTGTTGCAAGTTTTGTCAAAAAATGAACACAAAAATGTCAACACATTTGACACGAGTGCATCGACTAGAACCAGAAGTTGCAGTCATCCTTCAAATGAGAAAAGGGAGTGCTGAAAGAAGAAAAGCGTTCATAAAACTGCAAGATGAAGGTGACTTCAGACATAATTATGAAGCCATCAAAAACAAAGAAGGCAACTTAATCCCCAAGTACCAAAAGAAGGAACATTGTACAACGCAAAATGAGTATGTGATGTGTCAGTATTGCAAAGCACTTTTCCTGAGATATCTTCTTGTTAAACATGATATAACCTGTCCACAAAAAACCTGACACTGCTCCTAAACCAAGAAGAGGGGCAATGTGTAAAGCAAGATGAAATGATGATGCCTTTGTCAAGCAGTGTCTCACAGAATTTCTTCCAGAAAGTCATTTCAGACATGAGGGATGATGAGATAAGTTTCTGTCATAAGAAACGATTCTCTGATCTTGAAATATGGCGAAAGATTATTTTACCGCAGGGATGTTGAAGAAAATACACCAGGTCAGATCCACTCACGCCTTCGAGAATTGGGCAGACTTTCTCAGTTAATGAGAAAAGATTCAAACATGAAGGTTTCATCTCTGACTCAAGCCATTGACCCTGTCAATATTGACTTGCCTGATCACCTGCACCAGGCAATTAGATGAATTCAGTGACACCACAAACGTGTAAAAAGGGATCACTTGTGTTAAAATTGGGGTACAGCTTGGAAAAAAGCATCCCAGATTCTTAAAGCAGAAGCTGTTATGATGGACGACACTGCCCTGAACAGGAAATGTGAATATTTTGATACACTGTATCAAAGTGACTGGTTTGACCGTGTGTCAGCTTGCGCTTCACAATCCGTCCAGAGAGCAAAGATGAACAAGCCAAAACTGATCCCATCTCTGGAAGATGTCCAGAAAGTGAATTCCCTTCTTCAGAAAGACAACCAGAGTGACTCCTATGGAACATTGCAAAAGCTACACTAGCAGCCATCACAGTTTTCAACAGAAAACGTGGTGGAGAGTGCAACGAATGAAGTGGTCAGACTACCATCAGAGCAGAGCCACAGAAGCTGCTCCACCAGAAGAAATGCTTCTTGATGACCTGACAGTCACTGAAAAGAAACTAGTTCATGTGCTTCACAGTGGAAATCAGAGGCAAGTTCAAAAAAGCAGTGCCCATTCTTTGACTCCTGAGATGGTTCAAAGCATTGAAAACTGCTTGTCCTCTGTGGCATCTTAAGGATTGAAAGTGAATACATGTTCATGACCCCGACAGGAGCACACCCTTATAGGGGACCTGAAGTTCTGAAACAATATGCTTTGAATGCTGGTGTTACGAATCCATCCTTGTTCACTGCAACGGCTCTTTGCAAACAGCTGGCGACCTTATGTCAAGCCATGGAGATCTTCAAGTTAAAGCAAGACCAACTGGCGTCCTTCCTTGGCCATGACATTCGTGTCCACGGGTCAGTTTATAGCCAACCACTTGACATTTTGCAAAAAGCAAAAGTGGGCCAGCATTCTCTTCAGAGTGAATCGCGGATTGACTGTAGATGAAGATGGTGAAGACTTGGGTAAAGAGGAGCTGGATCCTGACAAAGAGGCAAACAATGTTGAGGACGCCGTTGAGGATGATGAAGATTTCTCCAGCAACATTGTAGAGGTGGAAAATACTGAGATGTCAGATGAAAGAATGTCAGTGTGTCATGCCCAAAAACACCGCAATGGTCTCAACTGTGAGTACTTCAGAGTTTGACTTGTGCATTTCAAAATCCAGACCCTAAAGCAGACAAAGACGCCAATGCAGACAAAGACACCAAAGCAGACTAAGAGACCATGGAGCAAAAATGAGATAGCTGCTGTGCACAGACAGTTGTCGCATTGCATACGATGAACAGAGTCCCCCAGAAGCATGATGCACAGAAAGCTGTAGCTTCAGAGCCAGATCTTTGCCGCAGAAGTTGACATGCATGAAATACTATGTGTACAACTTACTGAAGAAACAAAGAATGAATCAAAATGTCTGATTGGATTAGATTAGATCCAGTGAGACTGTTACTCCCCCCCCCCCCCCCCCCCCCCCCCCTCCTCTCTCTTCAAGGATAGACACTAACTGAATATGATGATGATAGACGGGTTATATGCAAAATCATTTGTTGTACGGCCTAGTGTAAACAAGACTGGATGACAATTTTCAAATCTATATGCCCTGTAAGCTTATACAGTTATGTTCATGCGACATGGACAGATGTAACTCTTTCAAGTTTCTTGCTTGGCTGCCTCAGTTTATCTGTCAGTTTCTCTGAATATCTACCACTCCCCTCCCTGTTGCTCTCTCCTCTCTCCCCCCCTCTCTCATTCTTTTCACTTGTAGTACCCCTTCTTCTTTGTACTTGGTCTTTCTTAGTGTTTTCTCCCTTCCTCTGCAAGTCAAAGGGGGCAATGCCATGAACAGTTGTGTAATTATGTACGTTAACCTTTTTATGAATGTGAATGGATCCCATTTCAACGGCAGAAACCAAAAACGTAAAGCTACATTCTGGTACAAGTATGCCAGTGAAAGGTTACTTTTTTTTTATCCGTTATGTGCATTGATAGGTAGATATTTACAATAGTAATTAATTTTGGTCGATTAATTATTGATCCATTTATACCTTGTTCTTTTTGTCATTTATAATGAGTGCATGACTTGTGTCTAAAGTTTGAAAGGCCGGAGCGCTTCCGTGTTATGTGTGGGTTAGAATTCTTCGTCCGTGCATTGTTTCTTCTATCTGACTGTGCCTCCCCCCCTTACTCCATTGTAGTAAAGACATTCCAGCTTCTTAAATAATTGTGACAAAGTACAGGAAAACCAGGTGAAAGTTTGAAATCATTATTTAAACATTTTTATGACCCCAGAGTTTGTGCAGTGACGGCGTTCTTTGTTGTGTAAGTAGCTCTGTGTGTGTGTATGCTTGTTTGCACCTTAACACCATGAAGGAATAAAGATAGGAAGAGGAAACTTGGTGGGCATGTAGGTTATGTATTGTGGATGTGCCTTTTGGGTTCAAGGCCATGACCTTGACATATGACCTTGAAAAAATGAAAATCATGAAGGGAGGTAGCCAGTGCGGATGACACTCAAATTAATGTTACATTCGGACACCTCAGTTCTAGCTATATTATCTGAAAGTTCGAAGTTTTACAGACTGAAAAGCCCCAAACAGAAATGATCTGAATGGTATAGTCTTTGCTTCATTTTGTTTTAATTTGACAAGATACACAGACTCAAGTATAATCAATTCATCTCTTTCTGTTCATTGCTAGGAATGTTTCTCATTGACTTTAGCCAGGTTTTCCCATACTATGTGACATTTAATGTTGTCAGTTTAACTGTAATCGACTTGTTTTACGTTTTTAGACCAGTCGTTGCTTATGCGCATTTTTCCTGTGCTGGCAGCTGTGGCCATGCTTGTGGGTGCAGGTTGAATATTCCATTCGGCGATTGCAGTGCAAATTGGTGAATCAGCCAGTTTTTGTATGGTTTTGCCCTAGTTTGCATACAGATCGCTGATCTGATTGTCTGGTCATGAATGTGGCCTCTGGGGACTGGCGATGTTGAATTTTCATTGTGATTGTATCAATGGAAAAATTGTTATTAAGGTGGATACATGTTGAAGTCGATATGCACAATGCCAAGAAGTGTTTCACTAGTGTCAATGCTTAATTTCGGCAGCGCCCATTGTGTTGTATTTTCTCAAATTGATTTCAGACACTCGCATGAAGGCCTTGAATTGGGAATTATGGTTCATGAAAGTTTTCCCTTTTTTTCCCCTTTTCTGTGTATTTGCACTTGTGAACTAATTATTATTATTTCCATTTGTTCATTTCTCTTTAAGAATGATTGCCAATTTTTGTTTATTTTGTCAATGATTGACCTGTTACAGATTTGTTTTGAAACTTCAAATATTTTTATTGAAATATCTTGTGAAGATAAAGGATGAATAGGTTAGGTTTAAATAATTGTGTAATTATTCAAATAATATAGTTCTTTCAGCATATATATATATATATATATATATATATATATAAATATATATATATATATATATATATATAAAAGAAATAGTAATAAGAATCAACCTTATTTTAAAAGAAGTGCTCAACCACAATGGGAGCGACATTTGTCAGGTTAAAAGCAAGCTAAAAACAAGCTTAAAACATCAACAGGTCTGTTTCTTGCATGTGCAATCGTCAGGATGCGGGAGGCTTGTGCTGTCAGTGTTAGATATAGCTTGCTGTTTTATTTCACATGTTACATGTGCTTCTCAGGTATTTTTTTTAAAATTCTACTCACTGATAGGAATTTCCACCTATGCCTGCAATTGTTAACCATTTCAATTCTAATATTTAAAGTTGCTAATTATGGTTTACATAATATTATGTATTACTCTGTTAGACACAGGTTAGATCTTTTTGAAATGTTATTGTATGGTGCTGTTCTTTTTAGGATTTTCCAAGATGTGTTGTAGCCTATATTTTTATCTTTGAGTTCCGAATGTGCTTACTTAGTTCTGTTTGGTTTTTGTATCTTTCTTTGTTGAATGACTGTTTGTGGTTTGCATATCTAGTTTTAAATTGATTTTCAGTGATACCTACGTATGTTCTTCTGTATTCTCCGATGTCACAGTGGCTTGGTACTCATATATGTTGTAGAGGCATTTGTTATTTAGAGGGCACTGGGGTTTTTTTGGTACAGTTACAAGATTTCCTTTCATCACCCTTGTTTTTCTTTGTCCTGCTTTTCATTTTGTTTGTTGAATCAATGATGTTTTTAAGATTCGGCATACATGAGTATGATAATTTGATGTTGTTTTTTTTTTAAATATCTTAAATAGTTTGTGTTCTTTTGGGAAGGATGATGTTAAGATTTTAAAGAATTCTTTCCCTATATTTGTTTTGACTCTTCCATCATATGGCGGGTTGTACCATATGATTTTCCTTTTCCTGTTCTTTCTTGTGTCTGTTTGTGTCATTATCTGGGTCGTATCGTAATTTATAGTTGTAGCCACTTTTATACAACGTGTAATTTATAGTTGTAGCCACTTTTATACGCTTCTTGGTATTCAGCTGCAGCGTTATTGAATGCTGTTTCATTACATGATAAATTGGATAGTCTTTATTTATGCCTCTAGGTATTGTTTTCAGTACGGAATGTGGATGATTACTTATATATATATATATATATATATATATATATATATATATATATATATATATATATATATCATACACATTTGACATATACATTTCCCACAGTACAGCAATACCATACAGATAATATATCAATGCATAAAAAAAGTATGTTGCTTCAAATGCACATTCAAAGACATGTCAATTCAAATATGAGAATTTTAAAAAAAATTGAGAAATGGAGACTGGGATTACAGAGATGCGTATTAGATTGAGATTTTTATTGTTGTTGTCGATTTAAAAAAAAAGTATTTGTGTTAAAAAATCTTCGGCCTGTAATTGTACCATACAGCACCAAACCTGTTTTGATCGTTGTTGACTTTGGCATTATAGAGTTCGATTTTGAATCTGTTGGTCAGCTGGCTCTGAAAAACTAAAGCATTTGGCCTACGTCTTTCGATCTTACACTTGTAAATATAAGATTTAGCAACCATTATAATGAAGTAAAAAATTGTCTCTGCGTATGTTTGTCGACTCCAAAGATAACAATATATCGCATGTGATTTTAATGGTAAACGAATTTCGGCATTTTTCATTAAATAAATTTTAAACCTCTTTCCAAAAAGTTTGAACGTAATTGCACATCCATAAAAAGTGTTGGACTGAATCTCTCTCTTCATTGCAGAATGTGCAGTTCGTCGTGTTGTGTCAGGCCCATGGCATTTAAAACAATATTTGTGCTAATAATTCTGTGAATATTTCTAATTTGAAGCCATTTCAATTTTACATCTTTAATTTGTGGACCTTATCCCAAAAAACTTCAGAATTAAGTTTTTGTAGCCATTGAGAGCAACAGTTTGGCTTTAAGCTCATCTTGAGTGAAAATTTCCTAGTATTGTTTAGCTCCTTTTGTTTCTTTCATGATAATATTAAAAGCCCTCAGCATGTTCTGAATTGTGTTTGCATTATTATTATCAGGTTTTATTCCAGTTTTCTTTATGAATTCTCAAAGACATTGAGCGCATAATTAATGCCCAGCGCCAAGCAAAAGCAGCTTCGCATGCAGAAAGACAAGCTAGAAGGAGGAAAAACTACCTTTGGATGAACAGCAGCAGGAAGCAGAGGGCAGTGCCTACCTCGCACGGGGCTATTGACCAGTAGCATGTTGGACACATTCTTGTCACTTATTGTCAGTTGTTGATTTTGGTTGTCCGACGTTTGTGAAAATGTGTATTTTTTCTGTGGGTTTTACACCATAACTTCTACAATTCTCAACCAATTTCAATGAAATTTTACACACTTTCTGAGCAGTACCATATCAAGTTCTCAGATTTGAATAAGTGTCATAGTTTTAAATTTATTGTTACAACAATAAGAAAAAGAAACCAAACAAATTTCAAAACGTAATGTCCCTTAACAGTAAATTTAAAGTGGATAGGTAAAATCTGGTTCGACTAAATTTTTAGAACGCTTCTCTCCACATTTTGACCAAAAATCATAATTACAGACAGAAAAATGCAGTGCTGAGCATGTAAAAAGATAACCAAGATAAGATTTTAACCATTCCTGTTTTATTATTTTTTTTTATTATTTAATAATTCCTTTCACAATTGTTACTGAAAACAAGAACATCAAACAACTTTTGTGTGAATTAGTAATGCTTTAGGCATATTCATGCCAAATTTCAGACCTGTGTTTATAGTATGATGAGACATACAAACGAAACAAAAACAGCTCTAAAATCTAGGTATGTATTCCGGTGTAACGAAAAGTTTAACTCCCCGAATGGTTTAACTCCCAGGAGTTAAACTGTTCATTTATAAATTTTAACTCCCTGGGAGTTAAACTAGAATATAAAAAAACTAACTCCCTCTGTGTTTCAGTTTGACTCCAGGGGAGTTATTCTGACATACCACCAGAATGACTCCCCCCCATCCCCCGCACCTCGCTACCACCCATGCATATATATATATATATATATATATTTTTTTTTCTTGCCGTGGTCGGAGGGCTTGCGTGGTCCTGTGATCCCTTAGGCTTTGCTGGCGGGGGCATCAATACTTGAAGATAGGCTAGTTTTTTAAAATGCTTCTAGGCCTGAAAAGTTGAAGATGCTATCTGGCCTAAGCGCAACGTGGTAAGGAGTTGATGCCCCTGGTAGGGCTTCCCATGTCAGACAGGCTAAGGGTGAGGATCCTGACTAATAGTAACCCCGCCTTTCTCCTTTTTCTTGTTTTCTGCCTTTCTTATTTGGCTCTTTTCTATCTTCGTCTCCCCTTCAAGTCTTCTTTCCCACACTCCTTTTCTCTCTGTGGTCTTCTTAAGATCCGCCGCGTTTGCCGTGCGGTGCGACCTGTGACGGAGGGGGATGAGATCCTGGTGATTGAGAGGGCCAGCGCCCTCAACACATTACTTTGGCTCGGACCTCTCCTAGACAGGAGGCACACATGGGCCTGTGTGTGTCAACCGGCTTCCCCTGCATGGGGTTAGGTCAAAAACGGGCAGCCCCCCAGCTGGCCAAGGTAACCCCTGCAGTGCTCAGTTCTCTGTTCCCGGGAGCTGGGCATAATCGGGGGGGGGGGGGGGGGGGGGGGGGGGGGATAGGGTAGGGTAAGTTGGCGCTGCTTTGTTGTATATCCCTCCTGAAACCTGGAAGGGGTCCAAGACAAGAGTTTCTTGGCCCTGGCCCCTAAGTTGGACTCGATGGTGGGGGGGTAGGGGGGGGACGAATTCCTAAATCATATACCATGGCCTCAATATCTAAACTCCCTTCCAAAAGGAGAAAGAGAGACAAAGTGAGATCTGATGGTGATCATGATTCTGACTCGGACTCAGAAATCCGAACAGAATCTGGATCTTGGCCTTCGTGGTTGGTGGTGGAGGGCGCTGATGTAGACAAACCTTTGTCTGCACTCAGCCCCTTGCAATCCAGAAAGGTTTCAGTTGTCTGTCAGGAAACCTAAAATCAATCAAACGTCTGAGAAATGGATCATTTCTGGTGGAATGTGGTAAAATGTCAATCAGATCGGCTCCTGAAATCTACAACTCTTGTTGACCGAAAAATCAAAGTGTCGCCTCACAAGAACCTAAATTCTTCAAAGGGGGTCATTCGCTGCCCAGACTTGAAAGGAGTATCGGAGGATGAGATAAGGTTTGAACTGAAATCCCAGGGAGTCATGGATGTGCGAAGAGTCACAATTCGTAAGGGTTCTGAAAGAGTGCCAACAAATACCCTCTTTCTGACCTTCTGCACCCCTTCGCTGCCACAGTCTATCAAGGTGGGCTATTTGAACGTCAAGGTTAGCCTGTATGTTCCATCCCCGATGCGTTGTTTCCGGTGCCAGAAGTTTGGCCATGTGCGGGATCGATGCTCTGGGGAGGAGAGATTGTGGCGTCTGCTGCCAACCGAGCCACGAGATGCCGTGCGTTCATCCGGCGCGTTGTGCAAACTGCGGAGGCGGCCACCCCTCCTCCTCTAGAGAGTGTCCGGTTTGGCGCCAGGAAAGTAGTATCCAAAGGGTGAAAGACGGAAAAAGATTTCCATTCCACGAGGCAAAAAGGTTGGTTCTGGGCAGTCCGCAGCATCCGAACAAGTCCTACTCTCAGGTTGTGAAAAACAAGTTTCTACAGTATCTGTCTCCTGTCAGACAGACACCTTTTGTTTTTCCAAGACTCTGCAATCGAAACCATCTGCCCCCAGCGGAGGCAAGAAATCCGCTACCCCCCTGTGATAAACTCCCTTGTGGTGGCGTAAAACCTGCTGCCTCCCATTCTGCCCAGCAGACACAGGTTGGGAGACTCTCTGCTTCAACAGCTCCCCTTCCCCCCCAAAAAACCCCCTGTCCTCCCAGGGGCACTCGCGGCCCCCAAGCGGTGCCTCATCAAGGCACGATCCCAGGGAAGCCCTCTGGTGTAGAGGTCATTGAGGTGGATTGCCCATCATCTGCCTCCGGAGCTTCCAAGAAAACAAAAAAAAGTCCAGAGAAAAGACATTCAAGTTTGGAAACACACAATCCATATTCTCCTTTGCAGTCGGATGATGATGAGACAGTAATGGACTGAGAAGTCTGTTGCCATCTCTCCATCCTCATGGATTCAATATCTCACTGGAACATTCGAGGTTTGAATTCTAATTTTGAAGAGCTGCAGCTCCTCTGTCAACATTTAAAACCTGCTGTCTTAGCTCTTCAAGAGACTCTGATACGCTCTGACAAATCTTTTTCTTTATCGGGTTTTAATGTTCTTTCTAAACCAGCACAGCCTTCTGCAGTTGGAGTGACGGGTGGTGTGTCGTTGCTTATCCACAAATCTCTTCTGTTTAGCCCTGTCTACCTCAGTTCTCCCCTCCAAGCTTTAGCTGCCAGAGTCTCTCTGCATAAAACGGTCACTATTTGTTGTCTATATCTGCCTCCTTCTGTATCCATCAGTCGACAAGAACTGGTCAGCCTGATGAGGAGCTTCCACGACCTTTTTTGCTGTTGGGCGATTTCAATGGGCACAATCCTCTTTGGGGTAGCGTTGATACTTCGTCTAGAGGTCTCCTTCTGGAAAACGTCTTCTCAGAGCTTGACCTGTGTTGTCTTAATGATGGATCTCCAACCTTCCTCCACTCTGCTACTGGTGCTCTCTCATGTTTGGATCTGTCAGTGTGCGACCCCTCGCTGGTCCTGGACTATGAGTGGTCGGCACTTGACGATCTGCATGGGAGTGACCATTTTCCAATTGTTCTAAAATCCAAAATAACTGAAAGCCGCACTGTTCCAGAACATCTAAATTTCAACAAGGCGAACTGGGATCTTTTTGCAGGAACTGTCCGTGGGGAACTCACAGAGGAAGGTCGCGGACTCCCGGCTGGAGGTCGTGGGTTCGAATCCCATCAGAGTCATGTGGGTTTTTTGGGCCCCGACCGGCTCCTACCCAGAGTTGAGTTTGCTGCGGACTCAGTTGGGAAGACTGGGACCACACAGTCGAGTTTCATCCACTTAATGGATGCGTTTCTGAGAGTGCTGCTCAAATTTCCTGACCAACACTGCAGGTGCCTGTATCTCTCGGGCCTGGTTGACGCCGGGATATATTATGAAAGGAAGCGTAGAGTACAGACCTGTCATGTAGTCTCAGACCGAAAATGGAAATCCGTAGCATCATCTTAATCATCCTCATTCTCATCGATCAGCACTAAAAAAAAAAAAAAAAAAAAAAGTTCTGTAGCCCTTCATGCCCCCTCTCATCATGGTGACCCTCAGTTTCGATGTCCTCTCCACATCTGTGGCCTTGGTTTGGTTCCGTCGGGGGTCACCGGTATCGGCGAGTCCATGGGGGCTGTCGTTGGACGGACGTGGTGGCGCCCTCCGGAGGGAGAGCTCACTCACGCCGGCTCCGCGACTAAGCAATTATTGTCGTCAGTAGGGGGCTTAGTAGGTGGTGTCCTGCGTATGTTAGATCAGAACAGGCGCCACTGAACACCACCGAAGTGACTCGGCAGCAGTGCAGTGTCTCCTCCGTGGGGTTGCCTCTTGACGACTTGACATTGACTGTTCCCTGTGGATTGCTGGTGCCGGGGCTGCGGCGGGACCAGCCGGGCTGTGGCTGTGGACGGGGTGTCGGAACGAGCGGCGTGGGTGCACTGCCTCTGAGGTGGCCCAGAAGTTGGGACAGCAAAAAAAAAAAAAAAAAAAAAAAAAAAAAAGTCCGGATCCCGCAGAAACGGTTTCCAATATCCTCATAAAATGCGCCAAGGCCTCCATTCCAACTTCCTGAAACAAACCCCAAATGCCAAAGACACCCTGGTTTAATTTTGACCCAACAAATCTCAAAAGTACGTAAGGCTCAGCGTCAGGTATACCAACGACCTCTGGTCCTAACGCCCGAGCCCATCAGAAACTCCGTGCTAAATCGAGACATACTTTCAAATCAGTAAACGTCAGTCTTGGAGAAACTTCTGCTCGGGACTGACATCTAAAACTTCAAAGAAAAAAGTTTGGAACATCATCAGAAAAAATCAAAGGGAAGAACACCAACCCCCTCATTCATCACCTGAAACTTGCCGATGCTTTGATCACTGACAAACAAGCTGTTGCCAATCTGTTGGCCTCCACCATCCAGTAGAACTCCTCATCTTTTAAATAAATCTGCAGCCTTTTTAGAAACAAGCAAATTAGAGAGAAATCTTCATACAATTTCACATCAGACAACTCTGAAGCTTACAATCTGCCTTTCTCGATTAGCGAACTAAAATCAGCTTTGCAAACCTGCAATGACTCTGCCCTGGTCTGGATGACATTCATTATCAGGTTTTGAAACACCTTCCAGAAAGCTGTCTCCAGACCCTTCTCTCAAAGTCTATAACCATATCTGGACCACAGGGTGCTTCCCGCCCTCCTGGCGGAAAGCCCTGATCATTCCAATCCCCAAACCTGGAAACCTGGAAAGGACCCTACCAACCCATCAAACTATCGCCCAATAGCTCTGACCAGCTGCCTGTGTAAGCGGATGGAAAAGATGGTCAACTCCCGTCTGATGTGGAAGCTGGAAACCGACGGCCTTTTGGCCAGTGAACAGTGCGGGTTCCGCAAGTACACTCGACAGTTGACCATTTAATCCGTCTAGAAACCACCATTCGCAACGCCTTTGTCAATAAGCAGCATGTGGTCGCTATCTTTTTCGACCTAGAAAAAGCATATGACACCACGTGGAAATCAGGGATCCTTATGGATTTGCATAAACTTGGTTTTCGTGGCTATCTGCCTATGTTTTATCGAAAACTTTCTGGCTGATCGACAGTTCCAGGTGCGTGTTGGCACCACACTCTCGGACATCCATGGGCGGAGTTGGGTGTACCTCAGGGGAGCCTCCTTTCTCCTGCCCTTTTCAGCATTAAGATCAACGACATTGTGAAATCGGTAAGCCAGGGGGCTCTGAGTCTTTTTGTTCGTTGACGACTTTCGCGCTGTACGCAGTTGGAGCTTCTTACGCGCGCCAGCGTACAGCGGCGACTCCCAACTTTGTGTCAACAGGATTCAACAGTGGGCCGAGGAAAAACGGGTTTACCTTTTCACGTACACAAAAACCCAGTCAATCCATTTTCACAATTTTCGTCATTTTTTTGCTGATCCTGAAATTCTTCTGGATAAGACCACCATTCCAGCTGTTAAGGAAGCTAAATTTCTGGGGGTTATTTTGATAAAAAACTGAACTTTCTCAGCCATATTAAAAACCTCAAAACTTCTTGCCAGAAAAGCTCTGAATATTCTGCGGGTCGTAGCACACACTGACTGGGGCGCTGATAAGAAAACTTTGCAGCACCTCTACAGAGCCTGGTCCGTTCCAAACTGGACTATGGTTGTGCTGTGTATGGCTCTGCAAGACCGTCTTACCTCAAACTCTTAGACCCTATCCACCATCAAGGGCTTCGTCTATGTCTTGGAGCATTCCGCACCACCCCTGTGTACAGCCTGTACGCAGAGGCAGGTGAACCCTCACTGTCCAACCGCAGGTTGAAACTATCTTTGAACTACTATATCAGACTGTTCTCTGAACCAGAAAACCCTGCCTATGACTGTGTCTTTGACCCTCAGTTCCAAAACAAATTTGAAAACAACCCTACCTGTATTCCGTCGTTTGGCCTTCGTATGCAGCCTCACGCACGGAATGCAGGTCTAGACCTAGGAGTTGTGTCTGATTTTTCCAAGTTTCCAGATGAGCCTCCGTGGACCTTTTTCACACCAGAGATTCGTTTTGATCTTGCAGCTTTTCGCAAAGAGTCCACCAGCTCTCTGGCATACAAGGCGTTGTATGCTGAGCTGAGTTCAAAAAACTCCCATCCTATCAGAAAATTTTCACTGACGGTTCCAAGTCTGAAGATGGAGTGGCCTGTGCAGCCTACTGCCCTGGTGCTCCTTCTCAAATACTGTTAGAACATATTCCTTCAGACGCTTCTGCTTACTCTGCTGAACTTACAGCTCTGGTTCTGGCACTAAGAATAATCTCACAGTCTCCAAAGAGGGACTTTCTGGTTTTGTCGGATTCACTGTCGGCTTTGGAGGCCATATCTGGCCGCAACCTTCAGCACCCCGAACTTTTACACTTTTTTGACCTTTTTACCAAGTGACAGCGGAGGGTTACAACATTCTTCTGGCTTGGGTTCCTGGTCATGTTGGCATCGGAGGGAACGAAATGGTGGATCGTTTGGCCAAGAAATGCCACAAGAGAGAAACTGTCAAACACACCTATCCCCTGCTCAGATTTGAAACCCAAAATTAACGATTATGTCAGAGACCTCTGGCAGGAGGATTGGAATACACAGACGGATAACAAACTCTTTCAGATCCGTCCAAACCTAAAGGAGGAGTTCCTCTCATCTTCGTCTGGTGGTCGTAAAGAAGAAACAGTTCTGTGCCGGCTGCACACCGGCCATTCGTATTTTACCCATTCCTACCTTTTAAAGAGTGAAGAAGCTCCTTGGTGCATTCCGTGTCATGTGCCACTCACAATGAAACATATTCTTTTAGAGTGTTGGGATTTGCACGATGTGAGACACAAACATTTTACAGCAGATTCCATGAAAACTTTGTTCAGAGATGTTCCGCCTGACGCGATCTTTGAGTTCTTGAAAGAGGTTAACATTTTTCATCGGATCTGAGATTTTACAGTGGAAAGATTTTTAGCGAAGTTTTGGATGAGATTTTAGACGATGTCTTTTAAAAAATGTGTGTTTTTTCAGATTGGCTGGCCGACTTTAATTTTTAGCTTGGCACACGCACACCACCACACCTGTGACGAGTCACTTGACAACTTCATCAGATCGGTCCCAAGCAGCCACCCTCTTGTACAAATTTACAAAAAACAGACCCCCCCCCCCCCCCCCCCCCCCCCCCCCCCCCCCCCCCCCCCCCTTCTGTATCCCATGTGTCTCACAAACAAATTTCTAATCTATGCCAACCCTTTTTCTTCTTCCTTCTCTCCCAGATTAGCGAGTCAATAAAAACAATTTTACGTCACGTCGCGATTACTCGTCATTCTCTCCCCACGTACTTCCTTACCCTCCCCCCCCCCCCCCCTATTTTGGCGGCATGACACAATGAAAAATTGAAAATTTTGCATTTCTACACCATTTTTGAGTGTAATGGCCTACATTTAATGGGTGACTGTTTGATAGTCGCGTAGATTCCATGAGAGGAGAGAGAGAGAGGGAGAGAGAGAGAGAGAGAGAGAGAGAGAGAGAGAGAGAGAGAGACTGAAGGTACAGTATTTCTACCAAGGCATCAAACCATTAATTCATGTATATACAGACTTTACATACAGATTATATACAAAAAGGCATAGTAAAATATCAAGGACATGCATAGATGAGCACATGAATATGTACACACGGACATTTCCTCTCTCCATGATGATGATCATGATGACATTAAAATCCCCTTCTCCATCCTTTTACCGAAAGACACCTGGGAATAGGTGGGTGGGGAGTCATCTTTGTCATGATCAGATTAACACCCCCCCCCCCCCCCCCCCCCCCCCCCCCCCCCTGTGTTACAAAGTAATTCTCTGGGAGTCAGAAAACACGTGTACACATTAACTCCCAGGGGAGTTATTCTAAACTCAAAAACTGACTCCCCTTAGTGGGCAGGGAGTTAAACTTTTACACGCCTGGATTAACTCCCGGGAGTTAATCTGTACTAACTCCCAGGGGGGTCATTCTGTTACAGGGTGGGAATTAAGTCTGATATACGTACAAAACGACTCCCCCTTAATGTTTCAAGATTTTGTTGAGACTTGTACAAAAAAAGATTTTAGAACATTTTGAAGTTTTACTGAGTGGAGTTATTTTGGCACAGGGTGGGAGTCATTTCTAGTTAAACTCCCGGGGAGTTCAAATTTACATATGAACAGTTTAACTCCCTGGGAGTTAAACCATTCGGGGACTTAAAACTTTTCGTTACACCGGCATAAACGCCCTGTGTTGACTTAAGTGTTGCATTGACAAAATTTACGAATTTTTTTTTTTTTTCTGTTTGTCCGGTTTTTTTTTTTTTTTTTTTTTTTAAAATAACTGCTTCACACACACGCACGCCCGCACGCACGCACACACACACACACACACACACACACACACATACGCAAGCACGCACGCACTCACGCGCACACACACACACACAGTCAGTCACTCTCACACACACTCCCTCGATCTCTGTATTTAGATGTCTCTTTCGCTCTCTGTCGCTGTCTGTCTGTCTTCTTCACGTGAGCGCGCGCGCGCGAACACACACACACACACACACACACGCTCGCGCGCGCGCGCGTGCGCGCACGCACGCACACACACACACACACACACACAAACAAACACATGCATGCACATACACACGCACGAGAGAGAGTTGCTTAGTATAACTCGTGTAAACAGCCAGTCATGTCTACTGACCAAGTGATATCACAAAGGATTTTATTCTGCGTGCGCAAAAATTACGTTGCTCTCTTCCTCCCTCCTCGCATCCCCTTTGCCCCAACAATCCTGGCCTTTGTCAGATATATATTTCATATTGAAAGAAAACTTTAAGGATGTCGGAGGGGGCATAGACTCAGTAACTCAACAGTAAAACGATTTTGTTTCACTGACGTTACAACGTTAGATTGGTTCTGCATTGACGTGTACTATTCTGTAAACTTGTATGTTCTGGGGAGAATGAAATTCATATCAATGAAAAACGACCCCAGAAATCAATGATATATCATTACTACCATCACTATCGTCGTCATCTCTCTATTGTATTCACCCTGGAGTCGTTAGGATGCGGCATATGCTTGGACAGTGAGTGATGAGCAGCAATGTAGAGGTGGTTTAACTGGACCAGTTCTTCCAGTTGACCATCCAGAATATCCTCGGTCTGCCTCTGCCATGCCCACTCTTCACTGTGACTGTGTGAAAGCCCAGATCTTCTCCGGCCAATCAGACTAGGTTTATATTTTCGTTGCGTGGGAACTCATAGCTGATAATAAATCGCAAAGATTTTCCCTTTGACCTCTAGTCTTGTAAGACAATATTTATCACGTTCATATTGAAGATGAAACGGATTTTAACAGAAAAAAAAAACCTGGATTAGACTAAAAAAAAAAAAACAACAACCAACCTTCAATTTTGTGTTTGTTTTTCATCTTTCTGTCTTTTATCACTGAATATGATTGTGTATCAGGCTAAGTGAAAAAGTTCAGATCTCCTCCTTAGTTGTACACTGTAAAATAATTTGGTCCTCTCCAGAATGACCCGAATGTCAGAAATTCCAGGTGGTTTTGTATTTGGCGGCTAAGTGTACCCACAGAAAACGTGGATCGCTTGTGCTGACGCTTACTTGTTCAAGAAAATCGTGCAACATGCTCGGGGAGATTTGGGAGCTGCAAGATGGATTGTTGAAGACAAGAGAGAAAAGATCGGTTTTTTTTTTTTTTTTTTCAAAGTCATGGGAGGTATCTTACGTGATTATATGCCAAACAACAAGGTAAACCAAATGAAGAAGATGAACGGTAAGAAAAAAGGGAACACAAATGTTCTTTATATAAAGAATAATGTGATGATTCACATATTTTTCTTTTCTTTTTAAAGAACTTTCTCCCTGGTTAGAATTCGGATAATGTCTTTTTGTTGAGAGGGACACAAGCACAGGTTGTGGTTTGTTTTGTAAGTCAACAAGACGTTACAGAGACCGGAAATTGGGAAAGAAGGAGTATAGGTCTGTGAGGACCAAAACACTTTCTTGTGCAAACGATTATCTTTTGTGTGTGGCACTGTGGATGCGAACTTTGACAGACAAAGGTATTATTTAGTCAGTGAGAACCTGGTAACGTGTTTTGAAAAAATAAAGGTCTGTTTATTTTTCTGTGAAAAAGTAGAAAGAGTTTATATGTAAACATTATAAAAGTTTAAATGTTTAATTAAAAGGGGGGAACTCTCTTTTGTTTTGTCTGACTGGTTGTTTGTCGACGATGTAAGAGTAAAAAAGTCTGACACTGGGCAACCATAGAACTATCAAAACTCAGACCCTCTGGAACATCATCTCTCTAGCTTCCAGAATAGGAATGATGCACCCAGTAGGATATATCTTTGTGTCTATGCTTGCAAAATGTGGACTATGGAAGCACATCGACACAGAAGAATTCTGACATTTGAAATGAGGTGCTACTGAAACATCTGAAGCATCTCAGGCCATGTCATTAATGAAGAACTGCGCAAAAGAATCGCGGCAGCCATTGATCCTTTCGAAGACCCTGCTGACAACAGTCAAGGAACGAGAATTGGCCTCGAAAAAAATGCGTGACACTGTAGCAGGAAGCAGAAGAAAGGGCAGACAGGGAGCCAGGTGGGAGGACGACATCTAGGGATGGACAAGCCAGACCATTGGCTTTTCCCAGAGAGTGGCAGAGCACAGACGAAGATGGAGGATAGAGGTCTGCCAGCTTAAGTGGTTTTCTACCGACACTAAGGCTACGAAATTGATGACAGCGCTAACTGAGGAATAATTTTGGGCAGGCAGTCATGGCCAATGCATCCCCGTGCCCTCTGAGCTTACGGCATCTGATATTCCCAGGAAATGTTCATGTCTGCCAGCGTATTATTGTCTTGATACCTGACATTTCGTCATCATGTACTAGAGTCCTGAAGGACGCTTACAACGCCTGTATGGCACCGTATTCATAATAGTTATCTGGTTCATAGCACATTGACAATCATAGACAACAAACGAAACATTAACGCACATACTTTCATGACTGAGCAATTTGAAATGGTCATGTGGAAAAAGAAATCAGCGTAAACAAGTGTCGTGAGCAACAAACCATCACAACCACAACTGTCAGCAGTCACCTCAGACTCGCATACGCTTGCTCCGCTACATGGCAAACGGCACGAAAATCAGAGCACGGCAGAAAGGAAAGGGAGATTGCTGGTTAAAAAGGCTGCTGAACTGGTTTTCTTAGAGCAGTAAAACATCTATGTGACGTGCATTGTACGACAGTGAATTCAAGAGAGATAGTGCAACGTGAGATAAGGCGTTGCAGCCAAAAGTATTACTTTATTGCGAGTAGAGACGCAGGAAATGTGTTATGTCCGGCTGCCTGACCATCTGACGGTCAGAAAGCTGTTAATTAAAAAAAGTCAGAGAGAAAGTTGTGACAAAGAATGGACATGTTATATTCAATTCTGTCATTAAAAGAAAGTAGTGAAGCGATTGATAGAGATGAAATACAATCACGTTTCTGTGCTTTCAAAATAAGCCAGGCAGCTGAGTTCTGATCTTTCTAAACAACGAGCAGCCACATAACAGGGACACTTTGTGAAAGAGCATTGCATTTTTGAAAGCTTGAACCTTTTTGTTTACCATTCGTTGTGAGTGTCATTTCCTCGCATCCATGCATATGGACGGACACCACAAATGAGCTGTAGAGTTTTGTCTTCACTGAGAAGCCCTTAAAAAAAGCTGGTTTTCTCGATGACACCGAGTCTCTGTTACAGTAGACGTTGTCAGACTGAGCCTTGATTTGACCCATGGACATGTGAGTTCCATGTAACTAACCGTTTGGCTGAGTTTTCGTCCTTGCTCGGAACGGACCCAAGGTGGATCGCTAATTCTAGTGTCCCAGCGCCCCTACAGCACGGCGCTAACAAACGATGTCAGCAGATCTGCAGTCCGTGTTAGAGCTCGCTTTGAGCGAAAGTAACCCCGTCGTTTTCATAGGCAGATGCCGCCGGTGGGCACGGCCAAAGCAGTTTTGTCCAATCAGTCAGCAGTCAGCTAAACAGTTCAATCAGAGAGAGAGAGAGAGGGGGGGGGGGGGGGGGGGGGGGGGGGGGGGGGCCAAAACATGGGTTTGAAAAGGTGCGCCTGGGGCACTGTAATGCAGACAGTCGACATCCCGATCGTCATTCTGGCGTGCAATCAAATCAAATTTCTGGATCTATTTGTTGACTCGTAAACTGAAAAAGGTAACTTCGCAACGGCGAGACAGGCGTTTTTTCCCCGATTAAAAAACAAAACAAAACTGGAATTAGTATGTTATTGCTTTGTGTCTGGAATTGTACATTGATCCTTTACTCTTCTGTCGGCTGCCACTATTCCGCCTGTTCTTAATGTGCCCCACGCCCCTTCTTGGGTCGGATAGTCACTTTTTGGCCTTCAATGTGCTTCGTTGCTTCCCATAAGACTGATGCAAAAGGAAAGGAAGACTGCAAAGAGCAGACCGCCACATACATGAATATGGAAGACTTAAGCCCCGAAATGTCTCTCTTTACTACATTATCAAGACTGGTACAAAATGGGAGAGAGGGAACAGCCTTGACGCATCCCTACGGTTGTTCGGATCTTTCTGACGAAGACCTTTAGAAGAATCCTGCAGCTAGCGTCTTGGTAAAGGGCTGGCATGGCGTGGATGAGGCTGCTAGCGAAAGACCTTGTAAACTGTCACAAATCTTGATGCCGGAGACGGTCAAAGGCTTTCTCGAAGTAGATAGTGTTGTCTAACAGTAGTCTGATGCTGAAGTTGTATTAAACTGTGTTCCTTTTCGGTCTGAATGCTGCCTATTGTTCCACAAAGTTTTCTTCCGTTTTTCTGTGGAATGACCTCAGGAGGACCCTTTATATAACGCTGCCGGGGCAATGATTGTAGACTCATTGGCAATGCAAACAAAACAAAACAACTTCTCTTGCCGTGACTTTTTTCTGAATCACTTATACCCTATTACATTAACTTTTGTAATGAAATAAAGGTGCTAAGGCCGATTTGAATTTCGAGTTAGTGTTAAGTAGATGGTGAGATTAACGTTCACTATCACGTTAACCTTTGTCATAAAATAAAGATTCTGAAGCCGATTTGAATTTCGTGTTAGTGTTAAGTAGATGGTGAAATTGACGTCCTCCTTTTAGTTGGATATTGATATGACCTTGAATGTTTTCTTAAAAACTCTGCCATACATGATGTTTATGTCACCTCTCCCTCACGTTTCTGTCAGAGGAAGGTAGACAGAAAATAAGGGGGTAAACAGCTGAGAAAAAGAATGAAAATGGGATTTATTTGAACATCTAGAATTTTCTTGGCATGTGTTTACGCTGACCAGGAAAGCAATCTTTGGTGTCATTACACAGCAACATCGCCATGATTTTCTCCGTGTGTCCATCGTCTATCACAAACGACAGAACGTAAACAACGTAGAAAGACTCGCGCCATCTGTAACACACATATTTCCTGTTGCTCCGCAAAATCTGTCAATCGTAGCGGGCTCTAGTCATGCTATTCCGGTCAGAGTAGTTGTAGTTGGAAGGGGAGGTAAACGACCAGAAGTGTAGCATGGCTCGGAACTTCCGCCGGAAGGCCGCGTTGCACAGCGGGTAGAGGAAGGGGTTGAGGGTGGAGTTGAGGTACCCGACCCACGTGGCGGCGGTCAGCAGACCAGGCTGAATGCAGCGGTCACACAGAAAGCCACCACCAGGAAGAGGACGAAGTAGGGCAGGAAGCAGAGGGTGAAGGCGCCCATGATGACACCCAGCTGACGTGCTGCCTTGATCTCCTTCCGCAGGGATGAGCTGACGCGGAGGTTGCGGATGATGCGGTGCCGCAGGTTGAAGACGCCCGACAAGCGGCGATCTTTGTCATCCCGCAGGATGAAGACATCTCTCTTGCCGTGCTCCAAGCCCGATTCGTCCTCCTCCACCTCTCTTCTCGGCGCCGAGTCTGCCGGGAGGATGCTCTGGTCCACGAGCGTCTCGGGAAGATGCAGGTGCCGGATCACAGACATATTTCTCCATGGGGTGAGTCTGATGATGAAAGCGGCGAGTGTACTGCGGCGCGCTGTTGCCCATAATGTGAAAGGAAGAATCCACAGAAGAATCGGAAGGTAAGTGCTCTGGTTTACGGGATACATCCCCGCCTGACGGTTCCACCAGATCGATCTTCTTTGAGGCACCACAGTGCGTGGCAGCACCACATTCCCTGACGAAGCTTGGTAATTCTTCACATGATACGGACTCTTCTCAGAGAATTCCAGCGACCTGTGTTTAGATTCTCGCGAGTTTCCTGGCAAGGTGTTGGCAGTTAAGCATTTCCGGTTTTCACACGCACTCTTACATCCATATATAGGCATAAACACATCACCGATCGCATTCTTCAGTGACACAGGACTCTTCTCACGTTCGCCGTGACCGACCGGCTTTTCCCCTCGGCCAAGCAGACTTTTGGCCGAGGGCTCACATCGACCGTGACGTGGGGTTCTGCTCCGACTGGCGGAGCACTGCACGGTGAAGCAGCGCCTCTCCGCGTGATCCTCGTAGTGTACCTCTCCAGCTTTTCCGTCTTGGGATCGAGGACGTTCTCGTCGTACACATACTCTGCTTTCTGAGGCCGGCAATACAGAATAGGAGACACGGCAGGAGTGAGGCCAGTGGACGTGACCGCTTTCCGCCCGATCTGACGCCTCATGGCCAACAGCCGCAGATTACTATGACCAGCATTGCAGGATTTCCTCCCAAACCAGTCACAGTTCGTTCGCGCCCCGTTCTCACGTCTCACTCTTCCTTTCTTCTGAGGGCCTCTGTTGCTGCAACGTGGAGAAAGCCTCGAGGGCAGCCCGATGTCCTGCATCGTCACGCGCGTTCTCGCGAGGAAGCCTCGTCCGTGAACGTGTCCTCGTCCTGCCCGTCGCTGTCTCCTTCTGTATTCCTGGACAGCACGGGGTTGGCCTTGATGTGGTACGACAGCCGCCGCTGACCCGGATTCCTTTGACCGAGCTCGAACTGCGACCGCTTTCGTATCTCCAGGAAGATCCGTATGTACAGCCCGTACATGACGGTCAGTGGCAGGTAGAAGTTGAAGAAGGCGGTGACCACCTTGAACACCGAGTCCCTGGCGTACTCTGTGTCGCACACATTTGAGGGTACGATCCGAACGCCGCCGTGGCGAAGGTGTGCCAGCCGACAATGGGGATGACCCACAGGGAGCTGGCACCCACACCACGGAGATCATGCTCAAGGCCCTCCTCCTCGTCCTCTTGTGCAGGTACTGCAAGGGCGCTCGCACGGACCAGTAGCGGTCCAGGCTGAGTATGAAGAGGTTGAGGATGGAGGCGGTGGAGGCTGTGTAGTCGATGCCGATCCAGGTCTGGCAGACGGCCACCCCGAAGAGCCAGTCCCCGGTGAAGATGTAGATGGCGGAGATGGGCATCACCACCAGGCCGACCGTCAGGTCCGCCACAGCCAGCGACACGATGAACATGTTGCTTACCTGAAACAATGCAGCAACAGAACACGAAATCTTTTTTTTTCTGAACATGACGTCTGTTGCCATCTAAGCATAGACAACTGCAAGGATGAGGTGCCTTGAGGGGAGGGTGTCTGAGGGGGGGGGGGGGGGGGGGGGGGGGGGGGGGGGGGGGGGGGTCAAAAGGGGGGGGGGTTTCCAGACAAGAAAAGGGGATGGTTTCCAGACAAGGGGAGCTTGGGGTACTTCTGATCGGTATACCACATGGTGAGAAACGCACACATGAAAGGCCCAGGTCCAGTCTCTGAAACACACTTATCACATCATACAAACACACGCATCACATATGTAGACATCTCTCTCTCTCTCTCTCTCTCTCTCTCTCTCTCTCTCACACACACACACACACACACACACACACACACACACACACACACACACACACACACCACCTCCACCACCACCACCGCCACGACACCTGACATGCGTGCACGCACACGTCCCTTTCCCCCATCATAATCACAGGATCGTCCCACGGTGTTCTGGCAAACAGGAGCACGAAAATTCAAGAAATGTTTGCAAACAAGGTGTGTGTTTCTCCTAGTGTTACAGCATCTCTCTGATGTCATGAACTACAGTATACAATATCACGTATTGCTTCAAAATATTCGAATATCCTGAAAAGGAAGGAAATCCGAAATGACGCAGACAAACATAACTATTAACTGCACGTAAGGGAGACAACTCGGGTGCCAGAAGCAGCATTAAGTGCGGAGTGATGGGCGTGTGGATTGGTTCACCATGGGAGGAGCAAAATGTTGTCTTATTGTTGTGATTCCCTGAACTGAATTTATTTTACTCTGGGCATCACTTCTAAAACTTGGGCGGTTGCCGTGACTGTCTGCACTGTGCCAGCACGTCATGGCCAAACCGAAGATGCGTTATTGTGCGCATGTTACACTCATCCCATTATCATCGATCCTCTTTTTTTTGATCGGTGGAGACCTGCTTGTTCACGAAGACACGGGTGGTTTTATATACATCGCGTTTGATTTCGACCAATAAAAATAATTCATAAACAAGTGAATTATCTGTAAATGCGTCATGTTTCCAAACATTTGGTTTGTATCAGCGACATTTACATGTCACAGATTATCCTATTCAGAGTTACTGACGTTGATCTGATTCTCAGTCAGGATAAGAAAACGAGGATGATACCAACTTTTAACCCAATAGTCACCAATTCTCACACACCTGGCGCAATACTGCCACCAAGACTGCTAGCACCATTCCTCCCTTCCTCACCATTCCTTTTTTTTTTTTTTTTTCAAACAAGGCCAATTTTATTGCCCCAATCAGAAAGAAGCATGACCAGCACTGCGTGTTTGTGCAACGATGAGGAAACCAGAGCGAGATGGAATGAAAAAAAAAAAAAGCTAAAAACATTCGTTTTCCAACTCTCATAAGTTTCAGTGCAGATATAGGAGCTAAATACAATTGTGTGATGTGTGTGTGTGTGTGTGTGTGTGTGTGTGTGTGTGTGTGTGTGTGTGTGTGTGAGAGAGAGAGAGAGAGAGAGAGAGAGAGAGAGAGAGAGAGAGAGATACAACAACATTAGGCAAACACCTATGTTTTACCGATTTTTTTTTTCTGTCTCAACCTCGGTTCACTCTTGCGTGCAGTATAAGGCAGTGGATACATGCTGTTATCAACAAATCGTTCCGGCGGGCAATGCCAATCTGTTCTCTCTCTCTCTCTCTCTCTCTCTCTCTCTCTCTCTCTCTCTCTCTCTCTCTCTCTCTCTCCACTCTCTCTCTTTCTCCCTCTTTCTCTTGGGGGCGTGACCTGTGTATCATCGTGTGAGGCCGTGATTTTGGTCTTTGTTATACTCGGTCAGGAGAGAGATGGTCCACCTTTCACCCCCCAACCCCTAATAAATCTTTCATATGTATTTTTTGTGCTTTGGAGTGTATAGATCACGAAAAATTATGTTAACATAAAAAATCTTAGGATTCACTGTCCCTTCTGGCTTAATTTTTAAGGGTACCCGTCTCAGGTGCCGCGGCTGCTTTTCTTCGGTCCAAAACGTTCCATAAGTTTGGTGATCATCTGTGTCTCTGATATTTGTGCTACGAGAAATTTCTTTTTGTTTTTGTTGACAGTAATGCCTTCTGCACGATACACAATAATCAGAACGATAATATATGCAATAAGGCGACCGCAGTGAAGCTACGTGTGTACCCACCGTATGTCACACGTTGCGAACTGTGAATTTGCCAAAGTGTTTGCAATAAACTGTCTCTCTGGAAAACTGTGCAACTTATTAGAAACAAAGTACACCACAGTTTCAAATACCAGTCTCTTGTGATTCTTTTGAGCTATGCCACATCACCATGGGCCTATTCTGCAGTCCTCTGTCGCCGGGTTATCCCCCACTACCCCCATTTTGGCTTCGACGCAAACTTAATTCTTTACAAATTCATATTGGCCTTTTTGTTGAAAAAAAAGTTTATGTGCACTTTCCAAGTGTGAGCGCATGTGTGTGTGTGTGTGTGTGTGTGTGTGTGTGTGTGTGCGCTTTCTTTATGAAACGAAAGAAAGACTATACACTATAGTGAAAGACTACATAGGGAAAATGTTTCTTGCGGTGCGCTACACGTTCGCCTTTGAACTGGAGACAGCTATCGGGAAACCTTTCGAAGAAGCCTCAAACGTGCTCAGTACACAGATCGCAGTAAATGCGACAACGCCATCTGTATTCCACTCTGAATTTGACAACTTTGACCAACTGCTAAGTGTAGTCCATGGCATGAATTCTGTTCCCACAGCACACGGAATCATGCTGCAAGAAGTTGAATGGACTGATCGTGGTGGAACGTACCGCGTGATGCCATCCATTCCAAGAACCGAGCAATCTCTGCATTTAACACAAGAGGATTTACCAGAGTGCTTCGTAACCCAGCGAAAAAGCTCATCTTTTGCAATTAGGCACTGGACAGTTGATGGATTTGAAGATGCTCTCAAAAAAGTTCAAAACCTCCACTGGATTCTTCTCCGGAAATACGCAGCATGTCAAATCAGGAAATAACAGCGTGTGCTGGCTTCATTTCACAGTGGGCAGAACCCGGCAAAGACGACATTGGACTACTACCCTGTGATCCATCACCCAATAACCGAGTACAAGACAGTCTGAGTGTTTGCGACTTGCAGAGGAGACCACGAGACAGGTACTGTACATGTTTGCTCTTGCGGCTTGTATGAAAGCCAACCCGATCGTCTGGAGCCAACCTGACCAGTACAAGAAGCATCTCATTCTGATCAGTACTTTCCACCTTGCCTGTGCGTACCTCAAGATGCTTGGGAAAAGCTGGATGGTTCTGGGTTCGGACATATCCTTCTGGTGGCAGGCCTGATCTCTTCTGGTTCTCTGCAAGGGTTGCTGTCTGGTAAACATTATGAACGAGCATTGTTCTGCCATAAGACAATGCTTGAGAGTCTAGAACGCTTGCTGCTGGAAAGATATCTTCAAATCAGAGATGAAGACACGTCATTTGCGACACTGTCAGAAGACAGCATGATCAAACTCCAGACAGCCTCATGTTTCTTCTCAAAAGAGACGTTGATTGAGCTTCAGCAATATGAAGCTATCGCCAGTTTCATGGCAAAATTTAAACAGTTCAGAGATAAGAGTCAGAGAAGGAGAGCCTTAGGACCAACTGCACAATTGAGGTTGTCATACATCGATCATGTATGACTTGTCCTAGCGCTCCTTGAGGGCTGTCAAAATCAACGACTTCCTGCTTTACGCACAAACGATGTCCAAAAAAGCCAGACCTCTTCTTCAGTTTTGACGGACAAAACTACGCACGCTACCTGACCTTCTTCTCAGTCTTCTTGGCAAACATTGACTTGTTTACATCCTGGAGCCAAGGATATGCTGCAGAGAGGTACTTTCAGCGTGGCAAGGTCCTTCATCCTAGCAATCGCTGTGCAGTGGACAAGACCATGGAAAAAACGTTCATGAAGCACGCCAAAAGCCGATGAGGAGCTGGCGGAGGTGGCGCTGGTATCACGGGACTGCTGTCCAACCAGGAGACCTACCAAAGATGGGTCAGGACAACCCATGAGAGGTCAAAGTATCTTCATATAACTCTCTCTCGAAATGGCTGGCATGGGATAAGGTGATGAGGCTGGCAGTAAACATCTTGACTTGCGTCCTTCTGAGATACTGAAGAGCGAAAGCAACGTCATGAAGACTCCAGACGCAAACAAAAGTTTCATCGACCCTTTCTGTGAGGAAGCCTCGGTCAAACTCATCGCCCTGTCATCTGGAGCATCTGTCCCAGCCGGCATTCAGCATGATGTGTTGATGGCAGAAAAAAAGCTGGTAAAGCCCGCGAAGGAGCGTTCATTACACAGGGACTGATGGCAAATGACTATTTCTTTGAACCAGTCAAGCGGCTAAACCTGAAAATGATGGCATCGATAAACAAAACCGTCTACATGAAGACTACAAGAAGAAGTTTGTGGAATACAAACAACACAAGGGAACCTTGCCTTTCAACTCCTTGTGAAGACACAGGAAGCAGGTGTTCAACTCGATCTGATACCAACTTACTCCTGTACCTTACAGTAATGCCACTGCTGACAATTTCCTTGCCAAGACCGACAAAGCAAAAGGGTTCAACTACCTCAACAAAGATATGAACGATGCCGTTCTACCTCCCCATGACGCGTCGCCACTTGTGATCGATGGCAATGCAGTGCTTGATTGCTTGTAACAGCTTCCTTCCAATTTCAGGGAGATCAGCCAGAAGATATCTGACATGCTGCCAAAGGCAATGGACATGGTGTTCAGTAAAGACATGTACAAAACGGACTCAATTGAAGCGATGGAAAGGAAAAGGAGACAAGATCATCGTGAAAGGAGAAAGCACCAAGCGTCCTGCAGACTGGAAGACGTTTCTGTCGAACGGCGAAAACAAGAAGCAGCTCAGCCAAGTGTTACTTGACGTTCGGAGCAAAGATGAGAATTCGCTAAAATTCAAGGACAAAAAAAGCCATGCTGATACGTGAGGGAGAAGCCTTCCTGTTGCAATCGGCAGATGAGCTGACAACAAGGACACCAATCGCAACGCTCAAATCCACACATGAAGAGACGAATTCTAGAATTGCACTGTATTGTGCGTACGCTGAACGGAGTGGCTACAGGTTCGTCCGCGTCAAGAGTCCCGACTCGGACATATTCTTTTTTTTTTTTTTTTTTTTTTTTTTTTCTTTTTTCCGGTTTTCACGTTTTTAATCAAACAATATATAGAGATTACAAATGCGCATAAAGGGGACAGTGCGCCAAGTCATATGTACATTAGCATCATTTCTGTAAGTTCTATAAACAGTTAATGGCATATGTCCAAAAAAGTTTTTTTCAAAGAAGGAACAAACAAACAAACAAGCAAGATGTACATAGACACGTACATAACTTTAGACGACAGGAGAAAAAAAAAAAAACAGTGGGAAAGGAAAAAAAAAAGAGTGACGTCATCTTTTGCGAGATTTAACAACTTATTGCTTCTCCTTTCCTTCCTCACTCTCTCCATTTCAGAGGGAGGTTGTGAAAGAAAGAAGACTGGGCATATGGAAATGTGTATTAGATCAAGATCTTAAAGAAGAGTTTTCTTAAAGAATCATTGGCCTATAGTTGTTCCATGCAGCATGAAAATGGTTTAGATTGTTGTTGACTTTAGTATTGAACAATTCGATTTTATATCTATTGCTCAACTGGCTCTAAAAAATTGAAGCATTTGGTCTACGTGTTTTGATTTTGCTCTTATATATGTGAAATTTAGCAAGCATAATGATGAAATCAAAAAACTGTCTCTGTTTTCACATGTTGATCTATTCCAAAAATAACGATATCTCGTGTGATTTTGTGATTTTGATGTTAGTTTTGTTTCGGCATTTTTCATTAAATAACTTTTCAACTTCTTTCCAAAAAGTTTGAGCGTGGTTGCACATTCATAAAAAGTGTTGGTCCCAATCTCTCTCTTCGTTACAGAAAGTACAACTTGTCGTAGCATTTAAGACAATATTTGTACCAATAATTCTGTGTATGATTCGAATTCGTAGCCATTTTAGTTTATATCTTTGATTTTGTGGACATGAGTAAATACTTTATTCCAATGGATTTCAGCAATTTGGCTTGCGAAAATTTCATAGAACCGTTTGGTTCCTTTATTTTCTTTCATAATAATATTTTTAAAGTCTTCAGTGTGTTATTATTTATGTCTGTGTTCTTACCTATTTTGATATACCCGTTTTCCTTATGAATTGTTTCATTGAAGAAATCCATCCATTGTATGAGATAAAATCTATGGTGTAGTCAACATTAATGCCAAATTCTCTTAAGCTCATGAATAGTCCATTTTGTTTCAGAAAGTGTTTTATTGCGAATATTCCTTTCTAAATTAACTTTTTTGCTTGATTACCGCATTTTCTACTTCTATCATGTCATTGTAAAATACGAGTTCAACAAGTAGTTCATTTAATGTGTCAGGTGTCACACATAGACAAAATTCCCGATAGGCTGTAAACGTGTCTTTCCAAAACAAATTAATACTGTGTATCCAGAACCGTACCCTGGTCCATAATTTTCGATTCTATCACTGAAAGGATATATTTTAAAACAACAATGTTCTTCCATTTATGACTTGTGGTTTTAAGTTTCTTAATCAACGGGAGTTTCAAAGCATTAATGTATTTTTTTTATATCAGGTATGTTAAACCACCTTACTTTACAGTCTTCACTGCTGTTTTCCTGCTTATTCTACCTTGTTTACCATTCCAAACGAAGCTGAAACACATCTTTTGAAGTTTTTGTATTAAAAGGTCAGGAGGGTTAGGTAGCAAAATCCAGAGGTGTGTAAGTTTTGATAAAATAATGGACTTGAGAACAGCAACTCTTCCAACTGGCGTTATACTTCTCTGAGACCAAATTTTGAATAATGTTTCAACTTCCGAAAATGTGTCATTATAATTTAAGTTTTCACATTCTTTTAGGTCTTGAGTGAACCAAGCACCCCAGTATTTTGAATTTAGAAGGATTCCATATCATTTTTAGATGATGACAGTATTTTTTTTCAAGTTTTTATAACACCCTAGCCATATTGATTGCGTTTTTTTTTTCATTATTCAAGAGTAGGCCTGAAATTCTGCCCAACGTGGAAGGGCATTTATAGATCGTTCAAATTAAGCTTTGTCACCAATGTTTACGAGCTGAGTGTCATCAGCGAACTGAACTATTTTGTGTTCTATATCGTTTATTTTTATACCTTTTATGTTCTTGTCTTCCTTTATCATTATCGCTAGAATTTCTGCACATATTATGAATAGGTAAGGAGATATAGGATCTACCTGTCTACACCCACTTTCTATTTTAAACCATTGTGCAGTCTGGCCATTTACAGTGACTGTTGATTTAACATCTTTATAGCAAGTTCTATCCAGTGGCATATACTGTTACAAAACCAAAAGCCCTTAGCACATTGAACATAAAATCCCAGTCGAGGGAGTTGAAGGCTTTTTCAAAATTTATAGATAGCAACAGACCAGGGAGATTTCTTGCATTTAAGTAACTAATCAAATGATAAATCAGTCTAACATTGTCACCCGTCTTCACTGATGATAGAAGGTAAAAACATTTCTGATTCTCTTGGAAATACATGAGGAAGCTATTGTAAAACTACATTTAGGAGGGAGATGGGACGCCACTTGTTTTACAAATTCTTTGGGTTTATCACCTTTTGGTATAGAAATAATCAGTCCCTCCTTTTGTGTTGCCGAGAATTCTCCATCTCTATACGATTCATTTATAGATCTTACCACCAGTGGGCCAAGCATTTTCCAAAAGAACTTAAATTCGGCACAGAACCCATCTGTACCTGGGCTTTTGCCATGTTTCATGTGTTTTCAAAGCTACACTTGCTTCTTCTAAAGTGATTTCCCCGTCCAGCATTTGTTTATCATCTTCAGATAATTTTGGAATTGATTTAACAATTTTATTTTTATTTGGCATTTTTCAGTTACCTTTTTATTGTATATGTTTTCGTAGAAAGTTTTAACTTCGTTTAAAAGATCTTTCTCTTCTTTTATTTCTTCATCATCGTTGGTCACTAGTCTGGTCATTTGTTTACTAATATAATTTCTTTTTTCCAGGTTACAAAAGTATTTCGAGATTTTTTTCACCATCTGCGATCCACCTCGCCTTTGACCGTAACAATACACCTTCCATTTTCTGTTCCCTGATCGCTCTTAATTCTCGATGTTTTTTCTTCAATCATTCTTATTTCAGCTTCTCCTTTATTCTCTGTCCTCTCAAGATTCTTTATATTTTTGGTGACTTCGATTTCTTTTTCTGATTTTTTTTTCTTTTTCATTGTAGCGTAGGCTATTGATTTACCTCTTATTTTCATTAATAGGAAATGTAAGAAGACTTTGTCTTTTAATTTAAATGTGAGTCCAGATTTTATTAACTCAGACAATGCTGATTGATCTTGTATTGCTGATTGATCAACTATGTGTTCTTTTATCACATTTAGAATAAATTCATTAATTTCATCTACATATTGTTTATCCTTTAGAAGAGATACATTAAATTTTCAGAATCCTTTAGATTTTTCACTTTTACGGAATTTCGAACATAATGTAACCATCGAATGGTCAGATCGGTAACCTGGTTCAATATAAGAATTTTCATAATAAGAAATAAGATACTCAGATAGTAAAAAGAAGTCTAATCGACGTTGTTTAAGTGGAGTTCGTTTACACCAGGTATATCTCCTACATTCCGGATTCTCTTCCCTCCACATGTCTGCCAACCCAATTTCTCCTGTCATGTTTATGAGTTCTTCTCTTGCTTTCGATTTTTATCGTGTACATAATTGTAACAGTCAAGATGGGGATCCATTGTGATGTTCCATCACCCACACAAATAATATATATTGGTATCATAACTCCTTATGTTTTCTTTAAGCGTGCTGTAAAATAGTGGATCATCTTTATTAGGCCCATACACATTAACCAGGAGAAAGTGTTTTTGAAATGCACTAAATGCTACATTTATGAAGTTACCGTCTTTATCTCGTTGGACATTTGTTATTTTAAATTCAAAATTATTTGAAAACAATACAGCTACACCTCTGGAATTTGACCAGTATGAGGCAATAAACATTTATAACCCCATTCTGCAGTTACGTATTTCTCAAGTTTATTGGTAAAGTGGGTGTCCTGTAGACAGTAAACTGAATAATGTTGCTGTTTTAAATAGTGAAAGATATCCCTACGTTTATGTTGTCTCCTAGACCTTGACAATTTAAGGACGCAATAGTCAGACTATCCATGGCGATTGAAAAAAAAATTTCAAGTATACAAAGCATAGAACACAGGAGGTTAACACAATGGAAAACAAGAATGAAGCCAGTTCTTCCATAAATCACAGCTTATATAACAATAATCCTTATTGAGTACATTGACGCAGTGCTTCCCACAGTCTGTTACACAGAAACACATCAACAAATACAAATATGAAAAAAGTGTACATAATCTCTGCATGAGAGATCGGAAAATACGTAAAAAGATGTCGTAATCTACTTGACCACCGCAAGCGAACAATGAGTGCAAATGACTTTAAAAAAAAAAGAAAAAAAAAAAAAAAAAAGAAAAAAAGAAAAAAGAGAGTGTTGATTGTGTCGACCGACGTTTCAGAAGAAAAGAAGAAAGAAAGGCTCGAAAAATAAGAAATATTCTCATTATAGTCTGAAAGTTAACACGGGGGAAAAAAAAAAAAACCCAAACAGTCCCCAAATAGAATATGAGATGCAACGCAAAAAAAAGACATGAATGGACACGATGAATTATGAAAAAGAAAGCAGACCGAGGTTGGGTTAGGACTGAGCAGATGAGTTAGTGGGGTGGTGTAACTACGGTCCAGGTTGTAAAATAATAATATAGGGGGAAACACACACACACACACACACACACACACACACACACACACACACTTACTCCAGCAAAACTAAAAAATCATTGAGGGTGTGTCGACTCTCCAAACATTAACCCTATTTATAGATCCACAAAAGCGCGAAATGCCGGGAGGGTGTCGGAGCAGAGAGGGAGGCGGGGAGCGCGGGGGTGAGGGGGAGGGAGGGCCACCAGGGAAGGAATGGGTCATCAAAAAAAATTTTTTTTTCCTTTTGTGTTTAAAAAGAAAAATAATGAAAACAATAATTAGAAAAAACAAACAAACAGACAAACACCATACCTTGAGATCCAAGCTGTTTTTCTTTTGACTAACATGTGTGTGTGCGTGCGTGTGTGTGTGTGTGTGTGTGTGTGTGTGTGTGTGTGTGTGAGAGAGAGAGAGAGAGAGAGAGAGAGAGAGAGAGAGAGAGAGAGAGAGAGAGAGAGCGTTGAAGAGCGTTTCGTTTAATTTGAAAAAAAAAAAAATAACACCCACAAGGCCAACTGCTCCCTCCCAATTCATGACGCGGGTCTTTCTCACTGCAGGAGAGGCCTCCAGGAGGCAGGAGTTCTGTATTCACTTGCGCTGGATTGTTTGCCGTTCTAATTCCGTGCCACCTAGCGCACATCACACCCACGTGCACTCACACGAATGCGCATGTGGTTGGGTTGACAAGATTATAAAAAATATAGGTTAAAAAATGGGATTAATAAATAAGTCAGCCAAGAAAGAAATCACTCAATAAATCGATCAACAAACCAATCAGACAGTCAGTCGGTGAGAAAAAAAAAAAAAAAAAGCAGCAGGCTGGCAGACATCAATATAAACTTCTCATAATTACCACAGACTTGTTACAATTGTATTGTAACAAAAAAATGTGAACACAAAATATAATAAGGGGAAAAAAATTCACACATACACACACACGCGCACGCGCACACACACACACACACACACACACACACACACACACAATTCATCAGTCCACGCGCACCTGTGCGCAACCGTGCACAACCGTGAGAAAAAAAAAAAAAAAAAACAGTTACACATGCCAGTAAATGCGAATTTCTGCTCACCAGGGCTCAATACATTTTACAAACAAGCAAACAGATTGGTCTGTAGTATTGGAAAGGTATGATAAAATCGTGTGTGCGAGCGCGAGCGCGTTGAAGTGATTACTTGTAAACTGGGTTACAATTTCAATCGAGGGTTAGCCACGATGATCACTACGAGCGTTACCAATAATATCAGCTCTGTGCAGCCATCGCTGTCAAATAGTACCTCCCGCATCATCTTGTAGAAGGAAACAAAGCAGAAAACAAACAAACAAACAAAAAAAAAAAACTGTTTCAAAAGCAACTTCACAAACAACAACACTAACAACAACAACAACAACACACACACACGCGCGCGCGCACAGTATCAGCATAATAACTATGCAATACATAAGAGTATTTTGATTTTACTTCACACCCATGCTACAATATAATGAACAGTGTCGGTATGTACCACAAAAATTCTGCATTCTTCCACATTATTGTCTCCTCCGCTCACTATCATCAGTATATCATCAGTCAGTCGATTATGTAACAAAGCAACCAATTCAAAAATCAACCAGCCCATTTATAGGTCAATCAAGCAATAACACGTCAGTTTGCACATCAGCCGTTAGCCTGACAATCAACGTGCACAGAATCACAATTGAACATATTTACGTAGTATGCACGCGAGCACATGTGTGTGTGTGTGTGTGTGTGTGTGTGTGTGTGTGTGTATAAGTGCGCGCGAGCGCGCGTCTGTTCTTTCCGGTGCCGATCTCCCCCCGGAACGCTCCCCCTTGGGCCGAAAATTAGCGAAATGGCCAAGAGGTTGCTTGGAGGAGTGAGCAAGGGAAAGACTGTAGATCAACAGGGGCTCTCTTCCTCACATGGAAGAGACACACCGCTGTTGGCTGCTGTGTTTATATGGTACGTGCCCGCGAACGCGAGCATGTGTGTGTGTGTGTGTGTGTGTGTGTGTGTGTGTGTGTGTGTGTGCCTGCGCGTGCACGCGCAAAGAGAGACGGGAAGAGAACGCGAGAGGGAGACTGACAACAGAGATTCACGATTCACGATATTTTATTGTCATTACCATTACGGTCTGATGACAAGGGGGGTAAACAATAGGCTCAGAAAGAAAATATTGCTGGCATATGAAATCAATACTAAAAAATACAAAAATAGCTCAACGAAACTTTAGTCAGTTATGACATGATAATCATTTAGCCACATAAACACATATCACAAGCACACACCCACCAGCCCACCCAATATCACACTCTCACACACACACACACACACACACACACACACACACACACACACACACACACGCAAACATACAGGCGCGCGCGCGCGCGCGCACACACACACACAAAACACATGTACACTCACGCACACACACATACACACACGCCGATGCACACACACACACACACACACCGACGCACACGCACACACACACACACGCACACACACACACACACACACACACACACACACACACACACACACACACACACACACACACACACACACACACACACACACACACATATTCCCCAATCACATGCATACACACGTATGCACACGCGGATAAGCACGAACGCACACGCAGTCAAAATATATGAAATTCGACCATCCACTTTGTCATATGATCTTCATCATATTATCATATTATTGATTATGCATCATAGTGAGTTAATCTTTTCTTTTCGCAATTTCTGGGCCTCTGCTATAAATTTTGCGACTGATTTGATAATCATTTCGTCATTTGAAAGTAAAATAGATGTAACATTATGAGTCTGAGCTAAATCCGTATGAAAAAAAAATCACATTTGTTCCGTAATGTTACATATCCTGTACAATGGAATAAGAAATGTTTTTCATCCTCAACATCATAACCACACATAGGACATGAAGATTCTGAGGAAGCCCCAGGCAGATACCATCTTTTCTTTTTGTATTAAATCCGAGAGTTCTGAATCGAAATCGAGCAAAATTAATCCTATGCCATTTGTCTGTTATAATATATAGATAATTTTCAGCTTGAAAGACATTTTTAAAGGAAGAAAACCAACTGTATTTTTCATTGTTCTCAATAGCCGAATGCCAGTTTTGTTTATACGAACAAATCAGTCTGTCTTTAAACTCTGAAATAAATTGTCTATCATTTCCAACTCCCTGTAACATCCATACAATACCAAAACCATTTACACATATATTTTTTTACCTGATAGGCCCAATTCTCTTTACCAGTATCGAGTTGAATTATCATCATGTCGTATGCTTGTTTGCACAATCGCGACTGAGGCAGTTTTACAATTTTTTTTAGCCAATATTTTATGCACTTGACAAAAGATCTTATGTACAAACGATATCGGCCGGTTTCTCCGTATAGCATAGTATTAGAAGCATGTAAAGGTAAATGAAGAAAACGTTTTTTATAGCATATGTATGCACTCTTTCCATCTTCTGATTAGAGTATAAACCCCATATTTTTCAGCAGCATAAGTAAGAATAGGTTCTATTTGGGCATCAAATAATTTCCAAAATAGATTACAGTCAATAGTATTTAGCTTTTTTTAATGACTTCAAAATTTCAATTACACCCTTTCTACCCTTTCTGCTCCCCTCTTCCCAAGCAAAATTCAAACTTAATCTTGTTGAAAATATCATTCCCAAGTATTTATAAGAATTGACAACTTTTATTTCTTCATTTCCATAGAACCATTTTTCATGCACTGAAAGGTGTCCACCATTTCTAAATACAATAATATTAGTTTTATCTAAATTAACAGTTAATCCTAAACGATCTGTTTCTTCTTTTAGTGCCTTTAATTGGTTTTGGAGACCTATAACTGTTTGAGACATTAGAATAACATCGTCAGCAAATAGGAGCAAAAATATCTCAACAGCTCCTGAGATTAATTGAATACCGTGCTTTCCTTTTTTTGATACTTCAATTGCTAACTCATTAATAAAAAAAAAAAAAAGAACACACTTGTGGGCTCAAAAGGCAGCCTTGTTTTACACCCTTTGGGCAGTCAAAATAAATTAGAATATTCACTCTTTGCACGCACACATGCCAGCACAGAATTATACATACCACGAATAGCCAAATAAAGTTTTCCATTCACTCCACTTTTACGCAACACGTTCCAAAGAGTATTACGATTCACAGAGTCGAAAGCCTTCCTGAAGTCAACAAAGGCTACATAGAGTTTAGAATGCTCAATAAATATTTCTGTACAAGTGAATATAGTGTATATATATGGTCAATGGTACTATAATTTGCTCTGAAACCTGCTTGTTCTTCTAATATTTTCCCTTCATTTTCAGCCCATTTTGATAATCTTTTGTTCAAGATATGAGTATACACTTTACTAATGGTACTAGTGAGTGCTATATACCACGATAATTATCTGGATTACTGGAATCACCTTTTTTGTAAATGGAATAATGATAGATTTAGCCCATTCTAAAGGAAAATTGTCGTGTTCAAAAAGCTCATTAAATAAGCGAACAAGAAAGTCAATATGATAGAATTTGCTTCTTTTAACATTTCTCCAACAATTCTGTCGGGTCCAGCATTTTTCCCTGTCCTTAAATGTCTAATACCATCCATTACTTCTTCTCGAGAAATGTGTGTTATTGAACAATGGCACAGATTCATCCTCATCGTCCAGTGAAATGTCTTCTTCCAGAGGTACAGTATTATCTGAATCATTGAAACATGAAAAAAGTGATCATACCATTGTTGGATGGAGATTTCATTGTAAATTAAGCTTTTCTTATTAACAGATCTTATTACTGACCAAAAAGTTTTAGAATCGGTTATGGATTCTCTTAATTTCTTTAGTCTATTTTCCTCAAATTCTAATTGCTTTAGTTTCTCTCAGTTTGATGTATTCTTTTCGTGACACTGCATATTCTACTCTTTTAACTTTTTTATCACTAGCTGTTTTACATCTCTGAAATCTTTTTAGCAGCCTTTTTGCTTCTACTTTCTTTCTCTCACATTCAGCATCAAACTAGTCATTACTTTTTATTCGACCTTGACCTACCGTGCGGACCATACATGCAGCAGCTCCATATAAAGCATTAACAAAAAGGTTTAAACTATCATTTATATCAATATCCATTTGCAGGAGGGCTGACTGTAAACAACTCTGAAACTCATCACTTTCAAGTTCGTCTTTATATTTATGGACATTTTTATTCGACCAAACGATTTTTTCTTCACCTGGTTGTTTAACCTGGTTACTTTCCAAATTCCGATAAACATTATTCCATACAATTTCGATTGGTAAATGCCACGAATGAACACAGTCGCCAACATGCAAATCAAATTTCGGTAATAAATCAACATGAATCAAAAAGTAATCAACCACACTACATCCATTAGGGGACACAAAGTGTAATTACCCTCTTTATCCCCATCACAAAACCCCATTTAAGATATTCATATCAAACAAAAAACAAAAATCCAGTAACGTTTTCCCAAAACTATTTACAACCATATCTTTTGAGTGACGTAAAAAAAAACAACACATCTCCATTTCATACAAATCAAAATCATAAATAGTCATATCTTCATGCTCAGATTGCATCTGACCTGTTCGAGCGTTCATATCACCAGTTACAATAAAGTATACATCATCTTTATCAAACTTTTCCAATAAAGCCTCTTCTAATAAAAGTACGCCATCTTTGATAACCTTATCATTATATAGAGGGCCTCCTTCTGGAACAATATAACAACCAGCAAAAATGATATCTTTATTCACACCAAAAACAGATTTATCTATTCTTATAACAATTGTATTGTCACAATTTATCTGAATCTCTTTTACATATTTTTCCAAACATTTTCTTACTAAAAGGAGAATACCTCCTGAGTTTCTTCCATGAAATGAAAACTTTCTAGCTGAAACATGAAATTTCGTATAATTATTGAAGATGCATTTATAGTCAAAAGACGAATCTAAAAAGGTTTCTGTAAGGCAAACAAAATCAAATTTGTTAACATAATTTACAAAAGAAACATCACTTAGTTTTGGAAACAAATTTTCAACATTGTAACTTAAGAAAGTCCATTGTTGTGGATGGTAGCCTGTCCTATTTGCTTTTTACAGAATTTGAACGCAAGGTTCTAGTACCACCCGTACCCTTTTCCCCATATAGAGACTTGCTGGACTGGTTAGACAGGTACGCTCGCATGCCACTCTGTCTGTTGGACACAACCCCGCCACGCGCTGTGTGTTCGTCGTTACCATGACGTCGATCCGTGGAGACACGGGGGGATCCCCGCGACTGGCCGCTGATCCAAATCGCTGACCTCCACCTCTGTCACGAGTCGCTCTGCAACCCCCATCCTTACCACCATTACCACTCCGTTGCCGATCGGGTGTAGCACGAACTGGGGGTGGGGAGCGGAGGAAGATGTAAACGCACCACTCTCACTGCCATCCCCCCTCAATGCGTTAACAGGACGAGATGCCCGTTGACTGACAACAGAGAGAGAGAGAGAGAGAGAGAGAGAGGACAGTGGGGCCAATGAGGTGTGATGTAAGTTACCTCAGTGTGTGTGTGCGCGCACGTCCGCCCTGCGTGTGTATGTGCCCGCGCACTCTTTTTCTTATGCACAATGTCAGCTTTTTTCTCTCTCTTTCTTTCCTCTTCCCTTTTTCTTGGTCACTAATAGGTATACAGTTTCACAGCAAACACATTTAGATTGCAAACATCACAAAATGAAGTCTTAATGTACATTCACATGGTTCGCGATGAGAAAAAATCAGCAAACTGATGCTCATTTTTTCATCCAAAGAAACATGTTTCAAATAATGGCCTCACACACACACACACACACACACACACACACACACGCAATGGGCCAATGGGCCATGGGGGGGGGGGGGGGGGGGGGGGGGGGGGGGGGGGGGGGGGGGGAGACAAGGAGGGGGGGGGGGGGGAGGAAGGGCGCGTGGATGACGGATATGGGCCAAGAAAGGAACAAGAATGGGAGAACAAGAAAAAAAACAAACAAACAAACACAACACAAATAAATAAATAAAATAAATAATACTAATCATAAATTAAATAAATAAAAAATGAAATAAGAAATAAAGAGCAAAAAAAGTTTTACGTCTAGAGTGCACGTTTCTAATTTGAATTATGATTAGATTATACACATGCGCAGACATGTTTTTTTTTTTTATACATTCGTGAATATATTTTGTATAACATCAGCACACATACACAAAAACACATACACACCACCCACACTTACACCCCCCCCCCCTCACACACACACACACACAAAGCGTACCTATATCACAATGTACATTCACAGTCAAATGCCATAATCATATCGATCCATGGTCACCTCTCTCTTTGTTATGAAGTCTGAGTGGGCACATGAGGGGGGAAGGGAGGGGTAATGTGGGGTACAGGGAATTACGGTCTCGATGACAGTGAACACATGACAATGGGTTTGTCCGTTATCTTATGCTTGTTGCCAACCTTCGTCTACGTGTATATGTCCCGTGGGCGAGCTCCCACGCGCACACATCTGCAAGCGCACGCGCCCGCACGCGGGCACACAAAATCCTTCACTGCTCACATGGCAGCACAAGTCAATTTGGCAAAAACAAAAAACATAACAAAAAACAAACAAACAAACAAAAAAACTACTTCAATCATATCATTGCTGATAATATACTACTACCCATCCCCTCTAAGCATCACACATCGAAACCCACCCACACCGCACTACCCTTCCCAAACATGAAACAAATAAAACAAACAACAACAACAACAACAACAACACACACACACACACACACACACACACACACACACACACACACACACAGAGAGAAAGAGAGCAAAATTAACGATCTTGTACCCTCCCTTCCTTACCAGCATTTTACCCACGTCAGTATCAGATACTTGCAAAGCTTTGAGTTTGTCACATCAACTACAAGTTAACAAAGATTCCAGTTCATTTAAATTGATGTTATCAATCCTCTTACGCAGTTTCACCAGCCACAATCAATTTTCAATACATAAAATGCACAGAGCAGTCCCATCAATCATACTGACATGTGCATGTGTGCACGCCAGCACGTGGGCACACACGCATGGTGCAGCTGACGTGCGAATGTATGCGCGTGTGCGCACGCGCCCAGGCGCGCTCTCGCAAACAAAGAGTTGTCACAGTAATTTGAGTTTTTGTCACATCGGGAAAATCATATAATATGATATCGTACAATATCGTATATCATATAATGTCAAAATCATATATTATAGAATGAAACAACTGTTTTCTCTCAAACCCCCTCCCCTCCCGCCACACACACGCACACACACACACACACACACACACACACACACACACACACACACACACACACACGTCTCAATATTTCACATTCGACCATCCAATATTTGATAAGTTTCCCCCTCCCACCCACCGGCACCAACCTCGTCAATTTCAGTTCAAATTCAGTTCGATTCGTGCTCAGTTCATTTCTTTGGCCAATATTTGGTTCACATTAGAATCAATGTCCAGTTTGACAGTCCTTCCAGTTTTAAGTTTGGCCATATTTTGCCGTTGGATGACCAACTTGCCATTGTTGCAGAGTGTGAACTAACCTTTCGCAAAAGTTTGTAGTTCTCCTGTGTGAGGTCTTCAGCGATAGAAATGCCGGACTGTTTTAGTTTTTTACGCACAGCAAGCACAAGTCCCCTCTGTCTGCGAGAAAAAAAAAAAAAAACGGATGAGAAGAGGCCTTGATCTACCGCCCCCTCCGGTCGCCTTTCCCGCTCTATGTGCTATTTCCACATGGTTGGCGTCGTCACAGGTACCCCAGCTTTTTAGTGAAAATGTCTACACATTTGTTGACACAATCTTCAACAGTCTCTTCTTGCTGCTTCTCTGGCACTCCATACACGCGGAGGTTCCACTGTCTCCCATATTGCTCCTGATCGTTCATGACCCACTTGATGTTATTGGCCTCCCTGCGCTTTTGCGTCAGCTGACCCTGAAGTTCCGCCCGTTCCTCTTGAAGTTGGTCGACCTCTGTTTTCAGCCTGTCGTTTTCCTTTTCCAGGTCAAAAACGCTGCACTCCAGTGAGTCTATTCTGCTGGTCAGCGATGCGGTTAGGTTAGTTTCTCCATTTCAATACGTAACGATAGGACATCTTCTTTTAGTCGCCAACTGAGGTATTGTTTCTTTAGTCGCTAACTGAGATATTTTTTTTCTTTGATTTCGAATAAAGTGTTCTGTAAATCCATGTCTTCGGTACTATTCTCACGATCCTGTCTCTGTTTTTTTTTTTTCTTGTTTGGCTTTGCTTTTTTCCGCTCCGTGACTCAAACCTGCGCCGCTTACTGAAGACGAAAGCTGTTCCTGCCTCCTTTTTTGCCTATTAGAAAAGTAGTTAGATATAGTGCTCATAGTTTTTAAAACCTTCTTCTCCTCCTTCCTCTTCACCTTTTTGAAACGCATACACGGTAGTCACACACTATGATCCAACGAATACGAGCACAGCACAACATCCCACCAAAGTTCACGGCAACATAGTCACAGCACCGGCTCGCTTGACAAACACTTCAGTTCATGGTTCTCGCCATATCTTCGCGAAAGGGCAGGAGGAAAGGGATAAATAGATGAGTAAACCATAAGTTTATGTTTTCAACTGTTTTGTGAAGATTCTTTTTTTTTTTTTTCTCGACTGTCTTCACGGAGAGACGTGTACACACGTCTTGTCGGCTCGGTGACCGGAAGTCAGCGACTCGGACATATTCTTCATTCTCCTGCACTTTGCTCTGCGGCTGAAAGCCGTGGTGATTCTGTTCGACACATAAATGGGGAACAAACAACGGCTCATCAACGTCATTGACATCGCAAAAGCATACGGACAATAGTACTGCACCGCCTTCTGCTTATACCGGCTGTGACAGAAGTGCGTTCAAGGGAATTCGGAAAATTAAAGCCACCAAAGTTCTTCAGCAGAATCCAAGATTTGTGGAAAATAATTCCCCACCTTGGAGATACATGGGCCATCGCTGAAGAAGTCAAAGCTGATCTTGAGACCTTTCACTTGTATCATGTACGGCAGACATTGTTTCACCGGTGTCAATGACCTCCCAACACCAGCTACTCAAGGAGAGAAGTGGAGATGAGCCATTGAACGCAAACCACAACGTTGACATGGCAAGCATGCCTCAGTGCAAACAAACTCTTTAAGAGAAAATTAACGGAGCAACTTTCAAGTTGCCATTTGGAAGAGGGCTCTCAAACCGATGTCTGATGTTCCAGCAACAAGCAATGAACATGGATGGATTGACGTTGGTGACACCTTGGAACCAATGTAGTCCGCAGAAGAGGAGGACGTCACCCTGCCCGCAGATATGGTTGACTTCCTTGTGGACTTTCCAGACTCTTACGACGACTAAGAACAAGCTGTCATATCCTACGTATCAGAAGAGTCGCTTTTCGCTTGTGCCGATCAATATGAATTTGTAAAGAAAAAAATTTGCGTCGAAACCATATACGGATAAGCCGGCGACAGACAGAGGACAGGAGAATATGCCCATGGTAATGTGGCATAGCTCAAAAGAATTACAAGAGACTGTTCTTTGAAACTGTGGTGTACTTTGTTTCTAATAAGTTGTACAGTTTTCCAGAGAGACGGTTTATTGCAAACACTTTGGCAAATTCACAGTTCGCAAGGTATGACAGACGGTGGGTACACAAGTAGCTTCACTGCGGTCACCTTATTGCATATATTGTCGTTCCGTGTATCGTGCAGAAGGCATTACTGTCAACAGGAACATAAAGGAAATTCTCGTAGCTCAAATAAAAGACACCGGTGATTACCAAACTTATGGAACTTTTTGGACCGACGAAAAGCAGCCGCGGCACCTGATATGGGTACCCTTCAAAATTAAGCCAGAAGGAACAGTTGAGTCCCAAGATTTCTTTTATGTTAACATGATTTTTCGTAATCTATACACTCTAAAGCACCCAGAATTTTAATTTTATCGACTATTGAGAATGGAAGATTTTTGTTCATCAATCTGCTTACCTAATTTCAGTGCTTTCGTCTCTTTTAAGTTCAATTTTAGCCCAGAAATCATTCCAAACGAACTAAGAATATTACAAGAAGTGTTCATGTCTTGCTTGTTCTTGAGGAACAATGTCGTGTCATCTGCATACTGTTTAATTTTCAGAAACACATTTCTTTGTCAGTAGATGGCATTTTGATTCCTTCTATTGAACTGCTTCTCACCTTGATGGCCAATATTTCCACCGCGAGAATGAATGCAAGGGGAGAAAAGGGACATCCTTGTCTTATTCCACAACTGACGTCAAAAGGTTCAGAGAGCCATCCACCATGATTTATATAACTTTGAGAGTTACAGGTCAGAACAGATACCCATTTTTGAAAATTAGGTCCAAACCCAAATATTTCAAATGCATGTAACATATATTCTTTAGAAATCGAATCAAACGCCTTGGAGTAGTCTAAGGCCAACAAATATCCTGCTTTACCCTGTTTTATTCAAATAGTTCATGACGTCATCAATGGATCTTATAACTGTTGCAACATTTCTTCCCTTAATGTATCCTACTTGGTCTTCGTTAACAAGAGTGTTTACAACTTTACCTAATTTATTTGCCAGTACTTTAGCCAGAATTTTATAATCTGTATTTGTTAACGTTGTAGGTCTCCAATTAGTTAAATGTTCTCTATCTAGGTCTCTGCCCTTATGAAACAAAGTAATGATACCTTATCTCTGCGTGAATGATAATTCTCCTTTCCTGTAAGACTCAAGGAAGGAATTAGTATTTACTATAAGCAGACCTCATTTTTTCCAGAGGAATGTCAAAAATTCAGTTGTCAGACCGTCACTGCGTGGAGCTGAACCATTTTTCATGTTTTTCAGAGCATGTGACGTTTCCTTTAAAGTTATCATACCTTCACACAGAGCAGCTTCATCTTCTTTCAATCGTGGTACATTTTCATTGCGAATAAAGTCATTAGTGTCTTGCTTCACATTTTTGAAACAGTTTTCTGATTATATATTGATTCGTAAAGGAAAAACCTGTTCTCGTAAGATTTCCTTTTGGTCAGTTATCACTTCACCTGACTCGTTTTTCAGTCTATTTATAATTCGTTTTTTTGAGTGACTTACAGGTAGGTCAAAAGATGGTAGCAGTATTGTCAATGTTTCTAACAGATAGGCAACAAAAAATTGGTGGTGGTTAGTTTGTATTGAGTATGCATTTATTATTTTCCTTCATATTAAAAAACCCCATTAAACTATCATTTAACGCTTTCCGTTTTCTTCAGCTCTTCTGATATGCTGTTTTAGTATATTTGTTCTTTTTTGTAGGGTTGTTTTTTTCACACGCACGTATGGGTGCAAGTGTGCAAACGTGTTCATGAACACACACACACACACACACACACACACACACACACACACACAAAAGCGAAAAACACACTCACATCAAGCGAGAGCTTATCATATCTACATGAATTATACTAGTCACATAAAGTTAAGCACAGGCCTTTGCACACAGGGGGTTGATTCATCCCTTCAAAAAACATTGTTTTTTTTTGTTATGCGGCAACCAATGATGGAATCTCACACAGCAGTGTGTAATCCAGCCTGTGTCAACTGGTAGTGCGCACGGGGGTCTTGGTGACCTCGTTACCGCGCGGGATAAAAAGTGCAAAGTTGCGTTAACTGTGCCTGTTTTTTGCATCAAGCTGCTGGCGACACAAGAAGATGTGTAAAATGAAAAATTTCTTTTTTTCCCGTGCAAGAGCAGTCTCTCAAGTGAGTTTTATGCCCCTTCTTTTGGCTGTTTAAGCGCGGGGTTGGTTACTGTCAGCCCTTTTCTCACCATGCCACCACGAAGAAAACTTAGCACCTTTGACAAAACCAGGGCGATTGCGTGGATACAAGATGGCATTGCAAAGGCTGAAGTGGCGCGACGACTTGGTGTGCATCATTCAGTTATTGTTAGACTGAATCAGCGTTTTAGGGCGACCAACAGCGTTGAAGAGAGGCCACGGTCAGGTCGGCCTAGGCAGACTACTCCCAGAGAAGATCGTTTCATCGAGAGGCAGGCCCTATTGCAGCGGGATACCCACTTCCACCAGCATCCAAAGGCAGCTTCGTATGGCAAATAACACCATCCTCAGCCGTCAAGCCATACGAAACCGTCTTCACCACTTCGGCCTCAGATCACGTCGCCCAGCTGTTCGACCACGACTGCTAGCAGCCCATAGGCTGGCTCGCCGAGCTTTCTGCCATCGTCATGTGAGATGGAACCAACAACAGTGTCCCAGGTCCTCTTTTCAGATGAGTCGCGGTTTAGTCTTGAACACAATGACGGCCGAACTAGAGTTTGGAGGCGTGTTGGTGAACGTTACATTGATGCAGCTGTTCGCCAGACCAGGGCCTTTGGGGGAGGATCTGTTATGGTATGGGGTGCCTTCAGCCTCCACCACAAGACACCACTCTACCATATTGATGGAAACCTCACAGGCATCCGCTATCGGGATGAAATCCTGGCGCCTTTCGTTGTTCCGACCATGCAACGGATAGGACCCATGGCAGTCTTCCAAGACGACAATGCTCGGCCACATAGGCCCGGGTGGCCGAAAACTTCATTGTGCAGGCCGGCATCAACAGGATGATCTTCCCGGCGTATAGTCCCGACCTCAATCCCATCGAGCATATGTGGGATGAGTTGGGGAGACGTGAAGGAGAACCATCCACCTCCCAGAGACCGCCAGGATCTCTTCCAATGCTGCAACTGGAATGGCAGAGAATCCCTCAGAGGGTCATCAGAACACTGGTCAACTCGATGAGGAGTCGCTGCGTGGAATGTCTCGCCAATGGCGGTGGCCACACCCACTATTGAAATGATTTTGTGAACTGAACAGATTTTGCGAACTTTGATTTCGACCCATCCTCTGTTTAATTGTCTGTAAATCAACAACCGTTCATTCGATCCCAATGAAATTCAATGTACGTTGGAACAAGATAATGAATTAAATCTGTTCCCAATTTCAAAATCGTGGCTTTATATTTTGGAAATTATGCGGGTACATGTAAACTGTGCTTAACTTTATGTGACTAGTATATTACTGTCAATTCATAAACAGTGTAACAAGAACAGGGAATTCCTCTTTTGAAATACCACTTTGCATTCGGCATAATCCATCAAGACTGGATGGGAGGATAAATGGTAGTGAGAATGTCTAGAGAGGAGGGTGTTCATAACAGGGTATGTGTCAAGAATGGTCAGCATGCTGAAGGGCACTTTCGATAGTTATTACATATGATCAGAAACACACACGTGAACAGCCCGTGCACACGTACAGACAATTTTTTATTAATGCATGTGCACTGCACGTACACACACATGAAACAGACGTAAGCGCGTGCGCTCGCGCGCGCACACACACACACACACACACACACACACACACACATTACGATTATCATCATCACACTATACATACGTGCACACACACAGCCACAGCCCTCAGTTCACTTCCCGTCGTTACCACAAAATGCTGCCTCATTCCTCAGAGCAGGAACCAGGCAGAAGAGGCAAATTATGTTTGTGAACAATGTTTTTGCCTCTCTTATTCAAATTTGTGATACGTTCAGTCATGAAACTGAATAAACAATGCACTTTTTGTTGCAGAAGAGGTCGGAGCCTCTGAAAAGAAACGAAGTCCAAAATGACGCAGACAGACATCAGATGTTAAGCAGCATGTAAGGGAGATAACTTGGTGCCGGAAGTGGTACTGGGGTGGAGTAATGCGTGCGATTGGAAGGAGCAAAAATCTGCATGCCTAATTGTGTGTGAGCGCGCGCGCGCGCGCGCGCGCGCGTGTGTGTGTTCCTCTGAATAAAATGATGCCCTCAGTATAACTTATTTTACTGAGGGCATCATTTAAAAAAAAAAAGAAAAAAAAAAACCCGGGCGGTTGTGTCTGTCTGCACTGTGCCGGCTCGTTGGGGTTGAACCGAAAATGCGTTATCGTGCACGTGCAAACTGTGTCATATTCTTTCCATATCGGATCATTATCTATTTTCGTCTCTCCTCTACTGGTAGTGTCCGGATGGCGACGTGCTTCTTGACGGGGTCTGACAGGTACGTAATTGTCTGTAAGAGGACTGAAAATAACAAAAGTGCAAAGAAGTTGATTATTCATTGTTAAACAATGGTCCCAAATATTTGGCTTTTAGTTGTTCATTTTATAGTTTGCAAACATTATTCCAGTCAGGAAGTATTTACATGTCAAGAATATTGTTATTTATGTTCAATGACGTTCGTTTAATTTTCAGTTTTAAGATGTAAACGTTGATCGTAAATTTCAATTATAACGTCTCCAAATTCTTCATATCCGGGGCAGGGCGATGGCGCCATTTTGTGTCCCATTCCTTTTTTTTCAAAACGAAGCCAATTTCAAAACTGCCCCCGGTCAGATTGAATCATGACTGACATTGCATTCTGGAGCAATGATGAGGAAAGGAAACTGGAGCACGCCGGGAAGAAGATAAATGAAATCCTTGTATTCGGCCGTATAAAAGTCTCGACGCAGAGAGAAGAGAGGGACTACACATGCGGACAGGCAGAGATAGACAGGCAGACAGACAGATTGACAGACAGACAGACTGAGAAACAAACAGGCACATACAGAGAGGTAACAGCTGCAGAAAATAGTGACATCTACACTGGTCTTTACCTACTTTTTCGGTGTTATCTCTTGGTGTCCCCCTCAACGCACAAACATGCAGTCATGCTGTTACCATCTTGCGAGAAAAAATGGTGGTGGTCTTCCTCCTCCCTTCCCCAGTCCCCTGTGTGTGTGTGTGTGTGTGTGTGTGTGTGTGTGTGTGTGTGTGTGTGTGCACGCGCGCGCGCTGGAATATTTGTCTGTCTGTCTGTCTGTCTATGAGGTCTGAGAGTTCAAGTGAGTCAGCAAGACGTGTTGTGATTGTTCCCCTGTTTTGTAAAGTTTGTTATGTCACAGGACGTTATTGTCCTTCATTTTCTGCAGTGGTCTTTGCTTCTATGTTGTGATTTAATTCTTGTGTGATTGTTATGATTTCAAAGACAAGGTATGGTCGTTAATTAACATTATATTATTCACACGCGCACATGCACACATACATACACACACACACGCGCGCGCGCGCACACACACACACACACACACACGCCACGCACATACACGCACACGCGCGCGCGCGCGCGCACACACACACACACACACACACACACACACACACACACACACACAGAGACTCACATACCACTCGCACACAAAAGCGCGCGCACACACAAGCACACACACAACATACAAGATTGCGCTCGCATGTTCACACATGCGAAGTAATTTTGATGATTTGTATTTTTGACAGACAGCTTAGTGACAGTGTAGTAAACTATGTGTATACTGCCCTTAGGTGTCATTATTACTTTAAGGTTTGTTTCTGTAAGTACATTTTCCCTGTGCTGATGGTGATGGAATGCTGCTGATACAACAAGAACACAGTTTGCATTTTTGAGGCGATAATGTAATGTTACCTCCGGGCCAGTGTTAGACTTGTAAACAAAACACAATGACTTCGCATTGCAAACGTGGTTCCCCCCCTTTCCGCCCCGCCCTCCCCGTCCTGATCATGGGCGGGATGAAAACAACGCCCATCCATGCAATGGAAAAGTCCACAAGTCTTGAAGACAGACGTGAGGAGAAAGTCTATGTCCATAGAGAGAAGCTCCTGCGCATGCCTCCCATCCAAAGCATGCCAAACTAAAGAATCACAAGAACAGGCTGAAGTGGAAAGGTTTTAATCACCTCTCAAAAAACTTGCACTGTCATATGTTCAAGCAAAATAATGTTTGTATTTAAATATGTATTATTATAGATGATAAGAGAAAAACAGGGGAAAAAAATCCAATTTTCTATGAAAAATCGTAAATGTCACAAACATAAATTTGGTTACGTTTGTAGTAGGTTGCACAACCCTTAACGTTTAAATGCGGACCAGATCAGATGCAGGCTTTTCAATCTCGCCTGCCAAAGAGCAAGGGCAAAGGTATGTGAAGCCCTCCTCAGATATATGCTGTTTGCCGATGATACCACTGTTGTGACCCACACTCAGCGGGATTGCAGTCGCGCTGATGGACCACTTCTCCCAGGCATGCAAAGACTTTGGTCAGACTATCAGCCTAAAGAAGACAAATATCCTGGGACGCCATCACCACCAGCCATCACATTAATGACTATGAGCTTGATGCCATCCATCAATTTACTTACCTTGGGGTCCAGCATCACCGATAATCTCTCCCCCTTGACACTGAAATCGACAAGAGGATCGGAAAGGCTGCCACAACACTTGCTTGCCTCACGCAAAGAGTATGGACAAATCTTAAGCTGACCACAAAGACAAATGGCCGGCCGTATATAACGTCTGTGTTTTCAGCACCTTGCTGTATGGCAATGAGACATGGGCTACACATGCTCGCCAGGAGAAAAGGCTCAATTCCTTCCACCTCAGAAGCCTCCAGCGCGGTATCTCCTGGCAAGATGGGGTGAACAACACCAAAGTCCTGTCTCGCGCCGGTCTCCCTTCTATGTGTACCCTGCTGAGACAGCATCGGCTGCATTGGTTGGGCCACGTTCGTCGCATGGAGGATGGTCGCATCCCAGAAGACGTCCTCTATGGAGAGCTTGCCACAGGGCAGAGAAGCATTGGACGCCCACAGCTGAGATACAAAGACGTTTGCAAAAGAGACATGAAGGGTGCTTGGGATCAATACTGAGTCCTGGGAGGACCTCACAGCAGACCGCAACAGCTGGAGAAGAAGCACTCTCAAAAAACAGCTGCAGATTGGCAAAGACTGATAGCTGCTGCAGCAGAAAAGCGACCACGCAGAAAGGGGATGACAGCCAACAAACCTGTGTCAACATACATATCTGACAGAGACTGCCGCTTTCGCATTGGTCTCTACAGTCACAGGCGACACTGCTCGTGTCGAGCAGACAGCCTGGACAGAGAGCTAAATCTTAGGTCGGATATACTGTATATCTGTTCAACTACGACCAATGGAGGCCTACTAGGGTTAGCTGAAAAAAACAGTAAAATAATTATTCTATATGATAATAAGAGTGTGGAATTATTTGAAAGCAAAATGACCTTCCGTTTGTAGCATTTTAAAAACTTAAGGAATGCTAAAGCGTTGCCGACGGGCTCGACTTTGCTCCGACACATTCGCAGAAATGATTGAGACGAACTGTTTCTATGCAGATTAGTAAGTCATGTGGGTTGGTCTGGTCAATCAACCACTGAGGCAAAGTGGGTGATGGGTGTGTCGCGAAATCACCGTGCAGGCGAACGAAGGAATGCTGACAATACTATTTATAGCTTGTTGCCATGTACTGATCACGCTGCCACTGCATGAAAATCGGTGAAGGCCAAAACCTTGATAGCGTTCGTTCGTACGGAAGCGTTACGTCATCGGAAAACGCTATAGCGTCAGTTCGTGACAAGAGAGATGACTGACAAAGAGTATGATCTCTCAACATTGATAATGAGGCGTGGGAGCCTGTTAATAATTGATGATATGTGTAGACTTCTTAATGGCTGATGAAGAGGCAAGTAGGCCTGTCAATTGTCAATAATGAGGCACGAGAGCCTGAACAACGTGACAATTATCAGCCACACCATCCTCTACCCCTCCCCCCCCCATTCCTCCTCCTCCCCTTCTGTCTCTCTTTGTTTTACAAATGGCGATCAAGATTACTAATCTGCGTCAATTTTCGATTTCTACTCGCTCCCCTGAAACCCCTCCCCTCCTCCTCATCTCCCCGCCATCTGTCGGGCTTACGTTTGATGTTACCATGATAGGTGTGCTGCGCAGATGGTGAAAGGTGATGTCACCTTGGAACATGTCGCCAGTTTCATTCCCTTTCTCTCTCTCTCCCCATCTCCCCTCACTTATGTACTGCGCAGGTGCTCGCTAGCGGCTGAGGCATGGGGTGTGTACTGTCTCGTGTACTTCAGAGAAGCTGTCAACCTGCTTCCTTCCCCGCCATCCCCATACTCACCCTGGCCATCGCGCAATACGGCCATGTATGATGCAGTCACATTTAAGCGGGAAAATATCTCTTCTACCCACGTCTGGACAGGGTGGTACAGGACGGCTCTAAAGGCAGGTGAAGACAGTGCTTCTCTGGGTCCTCCCCCCCCCCCCCCCCCCCAGCACCTTCGGGTGTTTCTTTTTTCTTCTTTGCCTTAAATAAGCTGACCCTGGAGAAAGGTCCAATGACGGTGAGGAAAGACCCACTGACCACAAGGAAAGTCCTGTTGACAGTGGGAAAGACTACAACTTTGGATTCTCTCTTGAGGGCACATAAGACCGTATGGCGAAAGCATGGCTGTGTCTGGAGTGGCACTGTCTTCATCTGTCCGTGGGCAGGGGTGATTGGGTCTGTGGGGTGTGCTCGACAGCTGGAGGATGGTGTTTTTCGCCAGTAGGCTCTGCAGTCATGAAATTCGGGCTGGTACGCCCATGGAGGCTGCTACTAGGCTGTTATGAGTTGCATCCTGTAGTCTGATTTACCTCTGTTCAGGAGCAGTTATGTCCCTTGATATCTTAATGGAGTGTCCTGCGCGTGCCCGTGCCCATCGTCAACACAGCGCAGCAGGCCTTCAAGGGTGGTACAGGACTGCTCTAAAGGCAGGTGAAGACAGTGCTTCTCTGGGTCTTCCCCAGCACCTTCGGGTATTTCTTTTTCTTCGTGTACTTCAGAGAAGCTGTCAACCTGCTTCCTTCCCCGCCATCCCCATACTCACCCTGGCCATCGCGCAATCTCCCCCTCCTTCCCCATGTATGATGCAGTCACATTTAAGCGGGAAAATATCTCTTACTACCCACGTCTGGACAGGTGGGGACAACATAGCTTTGTTAATTCACATAAACACTAAACATGAATAAACGCTAAACATGTCAGTTCTTTGTTGTTCATACAGTATTGAATGTTTGAACTTATCTCTAATTCTGTCACTCCGATCTACAAGCACTTTTAAGTGCACACGTCTAGGGAGAATCTATGAGCCACTGTTGAGTATTTTTAACTGTCCTGATGACTATTATTGGAAAGCTGCTCCTTCCATAACTAGTAAGAGGGTGGGGGTGAACTTTTAATGTAACTCTGATAAAGAAAGCATTGTGAGTCCTTCCTCCAGAGGACACACCTACCTATCCCCAACTCTTTCACAGCCTGTCAAGCTGCTAATGGTGAGCAGCAGTCATGCCCTTGGATGGGGTTCCATTAAACAGAAATTCACTGGAGGAAGAGAGCTGGAAAGCAAACTGGATCGGAGCTTTTGTTTGTCTTGTCTGTCATATTTGCCTTTAGATCTTTGTCATCTATTTCGAGTTTTTACGAAGTGAGATGGTTAAAGAAGGATTAGTAAACGCATCTCCTGTTCACCATTATTTTACAACAAATTTCTTTTGGTTTTGTTTTGCCTAATTAAAAGAAAATCCTTGCAGAATTTTTTTTTTCCTGAGAAAGGGAGACATCATTTGTGAAGACAAGGGTTTCATATATAAATAAAGTATGTTATTGATGATAAGAGAAAATAGGAAAAATCCGAAGTTTCTATGAAAACTCGTTAATGTCGCAAACATAAATTTGGTTAACGTTTGTGGTAGGCTGCGCAACCCTTAACGTATACATATCTGGAACAAGCAGAATTTAAAGTTGATTTTGTTATAAAGATGACAGCCACGGAATGCACGTGTTTATGTAAATATGTGAATGATTGTGGACTTGACTGTGACGAGACGGACGCTGAAAACTGACAGTATGCCTAAAGCTGCAGTTGTTGAATGCTGACGACGATCACAACTGCAGGCAGTGTTTGCTATGCTGCGTGTGCATTATTTAGTTTTGTGTTAGCAAACTACTACTGGGCCTATTTGGCTCATTATCTGTCTTTCATTCTTTTCCTGATATTTTTTTTTTGAGGAGACAGAAGCCCCCAGGTAAATTACTTATCTTTCTCTTTATGTAGTATCTGGATAACATTATGTACTCCAATTGTTCTATGAGTAAACTCCTTGTGTGCAACATGAGTCCATGACAGTGGTGACCCTTTTCATGCGTGAGAGTGGGTCAGAACACGCGCTCAAATCCTTATTTGAACATCATAAGTTGAATTTACTAAACCCACTCCATAGCATACACAGCCGAAATGTAAACCTGCTGCCTACGTCCTCAAAAGAAATGGAAATGCTTCTCGACTTTGAAGAGCTAGATGACCTGCTGGAAGAAGTCTCGGTTATGACAAAAGTTCTCGACATAGACAGCAAGGATTGCCAAGCCCATCATCTCCTGAAAACTTTGGCACTGGAGATGTTTCATGACCAGTACAACCTCAGTGAGTAGAAACGCACGTGTTCATGGATGGATCCTCAAAGGGAGCAGTGAAGAACGGAAGAGCAGGTATCTTCATCAAACACACTGATGGGAGACTGACCCCCAGCGCCTTTCCAAATGAAAAAAAAAAATCCTTTGTCTAGAGAACAGAGTCAGCAGCTCTGCTCCATGCTGCACAAGTGCTCAAAAAGGCAAACAACCTGCCACCAGAAATTATCTTCACTAATAGCAGATCTCTGATACAGGGACTTAAAAGCAACAGATGCGAACGGCAGTTGAGGAACACCAAGCATCCTGCCTGAAGAAGAACTAAGAGGTGGAAACGCGTCGTGTTCTGTCTTCTGATTCGTTTGCCTACTTTTTCGGCGCAGTTTTATAAATATAACGACTGCCGGATTTAGACAGGTCACTCAGCTGGGAATAGCACATACTTGAAGCTTTCGACAGACCTCCGTCCGTCGTCTTCAGCGGTGGTTGCTACTGGGTGAACTGGAGTTCAGTGCACACGACCACGGGTCGAACCCTGGTCATGTGAATGAACAATGAGGGTGTTGTACACCGATGGCAAGGTGTGTCTGCACCAGTTTTATAAATAGTTTTTGAAATTCTTTAATAAAGGACTTGCTTTTGATTATTGAAGAGAGAGAGAGAGAGAGAGAGAGAGAGAGAGAGAGAGAGAGAGAGAGAGAGAGAATGCGTGTCAGATTGAGAGAGAGAGAACGTGTATCAGAGAGAGAGAGAGAGAGAGAGAGAGAGAGAGAGAGAGAGAGAGAGAGAGAGAGAGAGAGAGAGAGAGACGCGTGTCAGAGAGAGAGAGAGAACACGTGTCACACAACGCGTGTCAGAGAGCGCGCGGAGGTGGCGAAGTGGTTAGCGTCGCGGACTCCTGGCTGGGAGGTCGTGGGATCGAATCCCATCAGAGTCCTGTGGGTCGTTTCTGCGCCGACCGGCTCCTACCCAGAGTTGAGTTTGCTGCGGACTCAGTGGGAAGACTGGGACCACACAGTCGAGTTTCATCCACTTAATAGATGCGTTTCTGAGAGTGTTGCTCAAATTTTCTGACCAACACTGCAGGTGCCTGTATTCTCTCGGGCTGGTTGACGCCGGGATATATTATGAAAGGAAGCGTAGAGTACAGCCCTGTCATGTAGTCTCAGACCGAAATGGAAATCCGTAGCATCATCTTAATCATCCCCATTCTCATTGATCAGCATTTTAAAAAAAATGTCTCAAATTCTGTGGCCCTTCATGCCCTGCTCTCATGGTGACCCCAGTTTCGATGTCCTCTCCACGTCTGTGGCCTTGGTTTGATTCCGTCGGGGTCGCACCGGTATCGGCGGGTCCACGGGGGCTGTCGTTGGACGGACGTGGTGGCGCCCCCTCTGGAGGGAGAGCTCACTCGGCTCCGCGACTAAGCAATTATTGTCGTCCGTAGGGGGGCTTAGTAGGTGGTATCCTGCGTATGTTAGATCAGAACAGGCGCCACTGAACACAACCGAAGTGACTCGGCAGCAGTGCAGTGTCTCCTCCGGGGGTTGCCTCTTGACGACATGACATTGACTGCTCCCTGTGGATGCTGGTGCCGGGGCTGCGTCGGGGCCGACCGGGCTGTGGCTGTGGACGGGGGGGTGTCGGAATGAGCGGCGTGGGTGCACTGCCTCTGAGGTGGCGCAGAGGTTGGGAGAGCTAAAAAAAAAAAAAAAAAAAAAAAAAAAGAGGGGGGGGGGGGGGGGAGGGAGGGAGAGAAACACGTCTGAGAGAGAGAGAGAGAGAGAGAGAGAGAGAGAGAGAGAGAGAGAGAGAGAGAGAGAGAGAGAGAGAGAGAGTGAGAACGGGTGTCACAGAGAGAGAGAGAGAGAGAGAGAGAGAGAGAGAGAGAGAGAGAGAGAGAGAGAGAGAGAGAGAATTTCCGAAGAATTTCTCAATCTGATAATTTGAATTCCTGACTCTAATAACTCCCTAGCCCTTCCATGATTTCTGAAAATAGATCAAACTTATCATAAAACCCGTGGACCATTTGTAACAACAATACTAAAATGTATCTGATACATCACTTCAGGAATCAAATAATTCGTCAACGGGCGCGCTGAGATCCGCACATTTACGTCAACAGTAAACAGACAAACAGGAAAGGCGACTAAAAGAAAGACAGCAAAGAAAGAAAGAAGGGCGAAAGAAAAAGCAGGAATGAATTAAGAAAGAATAGATGGAAAGAGGGAAACAATGGAAAGAGGAGAAATGAAGAAATGAAGAAACAAAAGAAACAAAAAGGATGGAAGGGGAGAAAGAACAGAAGAAAGGTAGCGAGGGAGAAGGAAGGAAGGAAGGAAGGATAAAAGGGAGTAAAGAAAGAAGGAAAAGGTGAAATAAGGAAAGATGAAAGGAAGCAGGAAGGAAAGGGGAATGACGGAAGAAAGAAAGAAGGAAAGAAGGCAGGAAAGAAAAAAAAGCGAAGGACGGAGTGAAGGAGGAAGAAAGAAAGGGAGAGAGGGTCGACAGAAGAAAGGAAATAAGAAAGGACAAACAATGAAGGATGGAGGCAAGGTAAAAAGGATGGAAAGAAGGAAAGAAAGAAGCCTGGCAAGCAAGAAAGACGGAAAGAAAGAAAGAAATATGGAAGGAAAGAAGACAACATGGAAAGTTGTTGTTTTGTCCGTCGGGACGACGAAGACGACAAGTCCATCTAGTCGTTCTGGGATTGGGGATGAGTGCGGCCGATCTGCGCCCGGAAACACCTATCACAGTATGGACAGGGGATGGTGGCGGCAGTTGGAGATCTTTGGTGCTGGTCTTCCTGATCATCCTGCGCTGCTCAGCTGCAGCAATTCTGTTAATTTCACAGGTTTCTGCTCCTTCGCGGACAACTGATCGCCACCCGTCTCTGTCCTGGGCAGTCTGCTCCCATGTTGTGTTGCTGATGTTGAAGGCCTTTAGGGAAGATTTAAGGCTGTCTTTAAAACGCTTCGTCTGGCCTGCATGAGAGCGTTTGCTTTGTTGTAGTTCGCCAAACAATAGTTTCTTTGGCAGCCGATGGTCTGGCATGCAAACTACGTGACCTGCCAGCGAAGCTGCATTTGGATGGTGAAGGTGCTAGGCAGGCCAGCACAAGTGAGCACACTTCAGTGTCCGGAATCTTGTCTTGCCACTTAATGCCTACATGTCTTCTGAGGCAGGCGGTGTGGAAATGGTTCAGTTTCCTTGCGTGACGCTGGTAAACCGTCCATGTTTTACAGCCATAGAGCAGTGTGGTGAGAACTATGGCTCGATACACCTTGATCTTGGTCTCTAGGGCGATGTCTCTACTGTTCTGTATGTTCTTGTGGAGTCTGCCAAACGCGGCACTAGCTTTGGTGAGCCAAGCATTCACCTCATCGTCGATGACAACGTTTCTGGACAGAGTGCTGCCTAGGTAGGTGAACTTGACCACTCGTTCATTTGCTGTCCAGTGATGGTGCTCAACGTATGGCTTTCCCGGGCTGGCTGGTGCATCACTTCAGTCTTTTTCGTACTGACTGTCAAGCCGAAATTATTGCAAGCAGCAGAGAACTTGTCAACACTGTGTTGCATTGTGGCTTCTGAGACAGCGTTGAGGGCACAGTCGTCCTCGAAGAGGAAGTCATTGACAGTGTCGGTCGAGACCCTTGGTTTTCGCTTGAAGTCACCTGAGATTGAAGACTGATCCATCTGAGTGGCACTTGATGACGATGCCTATCAGCGCGTCACTGAATGCGTCGGTCAACATAGCCGAGAACATGCGGCTGAACAGGGTGGGAGCAAGAACACAACCCTGCTTCACTCCGTTTGAGACTGGGAACAGTTCAGATGTCTCGCCGTTGTCTTGGACTCTGGCCAGCATGCCGTCGTGAAGTTGGCGTACGATGGCAATGAACTTTCTGGGGCATCCGCACTTCGCCGTAATTCTCCAAAGCCCCTCCCTACTGACAGTGTCAAAGGCTTTGGTCAGATCAACATAGGTAGAGTACAGGTCGACTTTCTGTTCCTGATACTTTTCTTGAAGCTGTCTGGCAGCAAACGCCATGTCGATGGTCCAGCGTTCTTTCCGGAAGCGACACCTTGCTCAAGATGTGTGGTGAGCCGGTTAGCCAGGATCTTGCCTGCGATGGATAGCAGGGAGATTCAACGATAGTTATCGTAGATCTGACGGTTTCCTTTGCGTTTGTAGAGATGAACATGGAGTCATCCTTAAGGTCTTGAGGAACTGTCTCGTGCTGCCATGTGATCTGAAGGAGCTGATGAACTTTCTTCACCAGAGCCGCAACACCCTCTTTGCAGACTTCAGCTGGGATTGTGTCTGAACGAGACGCTTGATAACAGACGAACTGCTTTCTGAGTCTCATCCAAAGTTGGTACGGCGTCCAGCGTCTAGTGGTGGAAAGAGAAATGATAACATCTTGTTGTGTATGGGGTAGGATGGGGGTGGTGTGTGTGTGTGTGTGTGTGTGTGTGTGTGTGTGTGTGTGCGTGTGCGCTCGCGCGCGCGTGTGAGTATGTTGCGCATGCGTGCGTGCGTGCATGTGTGTGCGTCTGTGTGTGGTTAAGCAATACATCGAATTCTGTTGTACTTGCTAGCAACTGATAAACAGATTTGCCTATGAGACCGTTCCGCTACAGAACAAATGCAAACAAAACTGTGTGATAACTACACATATTCACTATTTCTGGGTCGGTGTGAGCTAACCCTTACAGGGCCCTAAAAGACCTAATGCACGGGTATACATTATCCATGTCGCTAGCTGGATGGGCGATCTAGGTGGACCAGGTGATTGACTATCACGGCACTGAAGCCCAGATTTCACATTAGCTTGTTACATGTACAAGACCTGGTCACCAAAATGTGTCCAAGAAACCATACCTGTTTGTCTTAGACTCTCACCAGTGGCAACTACATCATGAATTTGAGGCCTCTTAAAGGGATTGATATCAATTTTCATGATTACTCTTGTACTCAGTACAAGACAAGACAAGACAAGACAAGACAAGAAGACAAGACAAGACAAGACAAGACAAGACAAAACAAGACAAAATTCTTTATTTACGAAGATAATAGATAAGCACTGATGTGCTTTTTTACATCCAGTCATCGCCCTGAGTAGGGTCAACAAAGCAAAATAAGATGAGGTAACAAAGGAAGCATGCAAAAAGTGACTAGAACTACAAACAATACGGAATTAAAATTTAAAAAAAAGAAAGAAAGAATATATATATATATATATATATATATATATAGAGAGAGAGAGAGAGAGAGAGAGAGAGGGGTGGGGGGGGGGGGGTGGGGGGGGTGGGGGGGGGGGGGGGGGGGGGGAAATGGGGGGGGGGGGGGGGGGGGGGGGGGGGGGGGGGAAAGAGGCGAGAGTGGGTGCGATAAGAGAGCATGTTTAGAACAATCTGACAATCTAAAAATTCCAAAGAGATACAAGACAATCGATTTTGAAACACCGGGGGAGGGGGAGGGGGGGATAGAAAATACAGCACAAATGGAGGGGAAAAAGCATAATGACCAAGTCGCCACGATTAGGAGGGGATATCAAATAGATAATAATCAAGTCATTCCAGCAGAACCGTGAGAGAGAGAGAGAGAGAGGAGAGAGAGAGAGAGAGAGAGAAGAATATAAGCATATCGTAAGAATGACAAGAGGGCAGGAGGTAGTAGGAAACACAGACACACACAGACACACACAGACGCACACGCCTTTATGTAATTAAATTTGGGTATAACATCTTCACCACTAACTTCAGATCCAACGGATTCTTTAAAAGATAAAAGTATTGACGCATGGTCACTACCTAGTGAGTCACTGGCTGTATCCCACTTTGCTGTTAATACTAAAGCAGGTGAAACAAAGGGTAAGATCAAGCGCCGATGCTCTATGATGAGATATGTCTGGGATGCGCGTAGTTCTCCCGTCGTTAAGCAAAACTAAAGATGAATCCACAACAGTTTCCAGAGAATCAGGGTGAGAAACTATTTGACAACCTTTATCCCAGAAAGGAGCATGAGAATTGAAATCGCCACCAACGATCCACTTTTCTTTGAACAGTTTAGAGAACGTAACCCAATTAGTATTTTGCCCATCAGGACCCTAGCGGTAATAAACTGATGCAAAATGTAAAATTTGATTGTTTGAAACTTTCAATTGTATAAAGGATGCCGACACATTAACGGTATCTTTTGTAAAAGAAAGAGGACTAACGTATGTGTAATCTAAACCACATTGTACATAGATAACTGTACTAACTTTATCAGAATCTTTGCATATATGATAAACCGGGGGATAGTAAATAACCTTGTAACTTTGGCAGCTTCTGCTGAGTGACATTTAGGGACTGAAGAAGTACATGATAAAATTTACTAGAAAGATGCATACACAAATTATCATTATTAGTTGACAAGGAACGTGCATTCCATAGTAGAACCGACAACTTATCACATGTGTTGTTCTTTTTCTTCCTGTTAACCTATTTAATGGTGGATAAGTATCATATAGGTGACGCAGTACAATAACCTGATCAAAACTGCGTAAAGCAGACGTTAACCAGAGAAGAAGGGGGGGGGGGGGGGGGATTTTTTTTCCACGGGGTTGATCATGGATACGTAATTGACTATCATGAACTCTTGTATGTTGATTTGGGGATGACAGGCTATCACAATGACCTCTACTGAAAACTGCTTCACACAATATGACTGGGCCCGATGCTGCACAAAAAAAGACGCCCGAGTGGAAAATGGCAGATGGTTTGCGCTGTTTAACATCCGTAGGCGTCAGCAGAGAAGATGATTGTTGAACATTTTGTTGACTAGCCCACTGCCAGGAAGATGACTGCTGGTCGCCATGTTGACCAACTGATGATTTCAGGGAAGATGACTGCTGCTCGCCATGTTGACTAACTGATGACTTCAGAGAAGATGACTGCTGGTCGCCATGTTGACCGACTGATGACTTCAGGGAAGATGAATGCTGGTCGCCATGTTGACCAGCGGATGACTTCTTGGAGGGAGATGACTGCAGGTCGCCATGTTGAACAGCAGATGACTTCTTGAAGGAAGATGAGTGCTGGTCGCCATGTTGACCAGCAGATGACTTCTTGGAGGGAGATGACTGCTGGTCGCCTTGATGACCAGTGGATGACTTCTTAGAAGGAGATCACTGCTGGTCGCCTTGATGACCAGTGGATGACTTCTTGAAGGGAGATGACTGCTGGTCGCCTTGATGACCACCGGATGACTTCTCAGAGGGAATTGACTGCTGGTCGGAATGTTGACCAGCACATGACTTCATGGAGGGAGATGACTGTTGGTCGCCATGTTAACCAACTGATGACTTCATAGAGGGAGATGACTGCTGGTTGCTATGTTGATTGAGAAACTTTTCAAAATTACCTCACTGAGAAGACTGAGAGTGAAGTTATTTGTGAGGATGTTAACATCTCTTTTGATAACTTTCAGAAAGCAGTTCTTGAGGCTGCTGCTCTAGCTATTCAAAAAAAAAAAAAAAAAAAAAAAAGGATCAAAAAGGTGTGAAACATTCTCAGGAATGTCTGGTGGAATCAGGCTTGCGAGTAGGCTGTTGTTAAAGCAAAAACATTAGCTTATCTTAATTGGCTAAAAGTTAGAAAAGTTCCTGTGCAAGAGATAAAAGATGCAGCTCATAAAGAAATGTGCAGTACAAAAATAAAAAGCAAACAGAGTTACAGCGCAAGCAAAAAAAAACAATATATTGGTTACAGTTCTGTCTAAATGAAGTATCTGACTGTAAACACTTGAAAAAGATGTGGGATAAGGTGAAGGAAATGAAATCAGGCTTTTAACTCCAAGATTACCCAATCAAAACAAGTAAAGAATTTCTATCTCCCAAACAAAAAGGCTGAGGAATTTGCATCTATGTACATTAAAACATGTTGTATGGAATGTTTGCCTAATGAGCAAAAGTCATTTAGATTGAAAGAAAAAAATACTGATAACTTTAAAGATCCTGTACCAAACAACAACAGTACCATAAATGTATCAATATCTTTACAGGAAGTCAGGAATGCTATTCGTCTGTTGGGAAATAAAAAAGGGTTCGGTTGGTTTGGATGGGATTTCTTACACTATGATTAAACATTTACCACAGAACTGGATAGTCATTTTACATAAATTATTTAACACAAATGTTGGGAATGTGGACAAATTCCCGATATGTGGAAGACGTCTGTTGTGACTCCCATTCTAAGCACGTCTCATACTGGAAAAGTCATGGAAAAATAGTAAATTTCAGAATGGCCTATTACTGTGATAAAAATGATGTATTTTCTTCACATCAAGCTGGATTTAGAAAAGGGCGAAGTACAATTGATCACCTGACACGACTAACTACTCAAATTAAGAATAGTTTTCTAAAACGTGAAAGTGTGTCCTTGTTTCCTTCTTTGATCTTACTAAAGCTTACGATAGGGTGTGGCACAGCCGACTATTGTGTAAATTAAAACAAATTGGTCTTTCTTGTCACGTCTACAATTATGTGAAATCCTTTTTCAGTGGAAGACACATAATGACCAAAGTTGGTGTGACTTTATCGTCCTCAAGATCTATAAATATGGGAATTCCACAAGGTTCTATAATCTCCCCATTGTTATTCAACGTAATGCTATATGACTTACATACATGTTTTTCATCATATACCAAGGTAGCTCAATATGCTGATGACACTGCAATATGGATTAATGTATCTTTAAAGAAAAAAGCAAATTTACGTCACACATAAATTATATTCAGAAGCTCGTTAAGAACGAGCTGGATAAATTAAATAGTTATATGCATTTAAACAGCTTTCAATTCTCTGTTGAAAAGACACATTTGGTTCTCTTTAACAATGGATATAACCCAAGTAACTTGCCTACATTCTTTCTGGGAGGACGGGAACTTTTTTTTTTTTTTTTTTATAAACTTGAAGTAAAATTTTTAGGTGTGTCCTACTTACACCAAAACTAGACTGGAAAAAACATATTGACTCGATTGTTACTAACGCGGTTAAAAGTTTGAATTTTCTAAAAATTGTCAGTCACTCTCCATGGGGACAGGATCCCAAAGTTTTGTTGCATTTAGCAACCAGTCTTGCACGATCTAGACTGACTTACGCACAGGAAGTATTCTTTTCTGCTCCGAGATCGCATTTAAAGAAAACTTCAAAGAATTGACAGTAAAGCTGTAAAGTTGGCCCTGGGTGTACCTGTGCACACTAAGTCCTCTGAAGCTTATAAGATAGCAGGCCTTTTGCCACTTGATAAAGAAAGGAAAATAAGTTCTGTAAAATATGTAGTGAGACGGATTGCTGTGGACGACCTTGAAGAGTTAAATACACGATCCAACATTGATTTTTCGAAAAATGCACAGAAAAATTCAAATTTAGTGACGCTTCGTTCATATGTTTCAGACGTTTTTTTTCATTCATATAAGATTAACCCACACGACGTAGCGCCTCGCTTACTGGTTCCGCCGGTACCCCTCTTGGGAACTAACGGAAGTAAAAGTTAACATTTTTCTTCTGATCTAAATAAAGCGATGTCGCCGCATGTGTTATCAGCATCTGTCAAAACTGACATGGAAGAAAAGTTTACTAACTATTTGAAAGTATACACTGACAGCTCAGTTCTTGATGATGGTAGTGCGGGATCTAGCTTTGTAATTCCAGATTTCAAAGCTGAAGAATCATATTATGTAGTTAAGGGTCATTCCACATTTACAGCTAAACTTGTTGCTGTCCTGATGACATTAAATCATTTAATTTCCTTGCCAGTCTCAATATTTAATATCCTGTTTTGTGTTGATTCACAGTCAGTATTAAAAAGTTTGCATTGTTTTGAAAATACACAGAGAGAGGAATTATTATTTTGAGATTAACTACTTGCTGCACTGTCTTTACATGAAAGGTACTAATATTGTATTTTCTTGGGTTCCATCGCACACCTCCTTCATTTTAACGATCAAGCAGATAGAGCAGCAAAATGGGGAGCAAAGAATATATTAGGAAGTGTTAAGTTGACTGTCCTTTGTCACACAAGGAAATTAGTCATATAATCGAAAGCGATTTCTGGAGTCAATACAGTTCCTCATCAAAACCTCGTCAGCAAACTCTGTCAAACTTTGTGTCGATTAGCCGACCGGTTTCAAGCCTGACTTTTAGACTTGTATGTAATTCCCTACGAACCAAGTATTGCCAGACTGTTAAGTGTGTATGGGGATTTTTCAGTCAACATGTGATTTTTGATTGTGAACTAACGAAACCCTTTTGAATGGTGTTATACCAAGTGCTGACACTGGGCATGTTAATGTGTTTGACTTTTTAGATTCGTTGCCAGTTGTTTCTCTTGTTAAATTAACGAGACACCTTTTGGAAAGTCCATTAAGGAACATTTTATAATCATAATCGTAAGTTAGATTACTTTAGTTATTTTTTATCTAATTTTTCATAGTTACTGTCCTATAATTCATCTATCCTTTATTTTTGTTCTATGTAACCACATCGTCCTCTTCTCTTCTTTTATGATAATGGTCTAAAATTGTAAACACTATCTATTTTAGACGTCTGCAATCACCTATACGTGTGACGAGACGTAAAACAGAATTCCTTCTCCACACACACGCGCACGCGCGTACTCACATAAGACAAACTTACTAAACAAAACGTACATGTACATTTCAAGTGCAAAAACACTTTCTAAATAGTCAGGGTACATACATAAGGCAAAGACGGTGGTGGTGGTGGTGGTGGATGGATTTATGGCGGAGTATGCAAGTACTGGCACATAAGATGGTTGAGAATGGTGTTTAAAGGTGATATGCATTGGCGTTGTTTGGTTGATTCAGGGAGCGAATTCCATTGACAGGAACCTGAATATGTTAAACTGGATTTGAATAAGTCAATTCTAGGAACAGGGACATGAAGTTTGGGTAGAGTCCTTGAGGAATTAATTGGGAATCTTTGAAGTAATGTTGAGGGTGCCTTCCCAGACATATTCTTGTGCATTATGATCCCTTTGTTGTATTCTAATCTCAGACTTAATGGGAGAACTTGAATCTTTTATAGTCTGAGTCCAGAAGACTGCTGCTTTTTAGGAGGACTAATTTGAGTGCTCGCTTGTGTAGGCTTAACAATGGTTTGAGGGTGTTAGCGCTAGCATAGTCCCATAGTAGATCCATAGTCTGATCCCTTTGTTGTATTCTAATCTCAGACTTAATGGGAGAACTTGAATCTTTTTATAGTCTGAGTCCAGAAGACTGCTGCTTTTTAGGAGGACTAATTTGAGTGCTCGCTTGTGTAGGCTTAACAATGGTACTCAAGCCGTAAGTATCTAATTTTATATTGTGAGAATCTAGATGATTCTCCATTTTGTTTTCAACGGTTTATTGTCGGAACCGGAACCGAAACTATGTTTGAAAAATTGAAGAGTTCAAAAATGTTAAAGTGTAACATGACTGCTAACTGGCTGGCAGTGTTTTGAACTCGTGTTTATCTGGTTTGTTATAGCTGGGCCGACTCCCCGTGCGGTAGAGGAAAGAAGAGATTGGAGATCGGGCACTAAGGTGGATGGCCGGGGGCTGCGCGCGTTCCCGGGCCAAGCTCCGATCGCGGGAAGATCCAGGTTGGGCAAAAGTTTGTCGCCGACCAGTAGATAGATGTGATAAAGTGGGCAGTATGGGATCCCTGCACAGAGGAAGCCAGTTCCAGACACCACAGAGAGTGTGTGTGGACACTTGCAGTGAGTAAACCTGCAAAATCAATATTGAGTGCAAAAGAAGCGTGCTTGATTGGTTGCACCAGCTGAAAGGATTACAGATTATGAAAATATATAAGCTTTGATTGATGCCAGAGTAAAGAACCCCCATGGGATTTTAAAAGATTAAGGAGGGGATGAATCAAAATTGACCTTTGTTTGCGCCTTATGTGTATGGAGTGGATGCAGTTGTGTGCGGAGGAAAGACGTCATGTTCGTGTGTGTATGTGCGTGCATGCATGGATATCCAACGTCTGACAAAGGTGAGCTCAATACTGCCTTTATTTAGCAATATGTAGGCAAACATAAAGACTGACTGACTTAGTAAATAAAGAAAATGCCAGATGGTCTTCAAATCTGGTACAGGCCATGGCACTGCACACATCTTCATTTCAGACATCAGAACCCCTCGTCAAAACATACGGTACCTTGGCAATGGGTTGTATCCAGAAACAAGGAGGATTGCCAAGAATGTTGTCATGTCCTGCCTGTTTGTCTGGAAGACGTGGTCTCCTTTGTCTCGGCTGGCATAGAGTTGTGCTTCATCAGTGAGGTAGTCAAGTACATCATCATCGAAGAACAGCTCAAACATGTCCTGTGGGGGTAGGTTTTGTTCAAGAAAGCGTGGAGGAAGAACATTTGGCCATGGTTGCTGGGTAGGCGGTCTGTTCTGTGGTAGATCCTGTCGGCTCCAGTCTCTATTCACCTGATTCAGACGAACGCGATTTCTGACAATCTGTGCAGCTTGTAGCTGACGTGGAGCACCTGGTGCTGATTGTTGCTGAGCAGCAGGTGGTGGTGTCTGGTTGTTGGCTGGTGGTTCTTCCTGTTGAACAGGATCATTGTCAGCAGCTACATTATCTGGAGCTACATGTTGATGAGCTTGAACTTCAGGCTGGTCATCAAAGATGTCTTCATCAAAGTCTACTCTGATAGCTTCACCTCCTGGACAGAAGGCGACACCCTCTGCATCAGCAAGGATCTGTTGCCGATTCAAATTTTAAAAGGTTCCCTCATCTTCATCTCCACTGTCTTCATCACTTGCTGCTCCATTGCCTGGAGGGGTTATATTGACATCTCCGTGATCATGTTGCCATCCATTTAAGCATGGTAAGTACTTCATGCACGGTGTACCTCCTACGCATCCTGAAACAAAAATACGTGATCACTTGGGATTGCAACAAAACAATTTTTTTTTTTTTTCAAAAAGTCATCATCTTTCTTGATGTCATCCAACTTCATATGGTTTATATTTACATACCCCCCACCCACCTCCCCATTTCCCTCTTCCTTCCCACCATCAGCACAAAAATGGAACAAGGGAGCCGAAGATCAAAGATGGAGACCGAAAGAGACGACGCTTGTGAAAATAAAGCAACACTTGGTATAAAAGTATCACTAAAAAAACCACGTGGGCGCGCGTGCCCATGCACCTCACAGGAGTGCAAGGGTTGTGTAACTTGGCGTCGCCGCTCGTGACCACGCACTCTGGGAGAGTGCAATTTATATGAAAAAAAAAAGTTCAATGGAACTTTTTATCCTAGCTTCTCAATATGCTAAATGTTATAAATAAACATAATTGTGGAGGGTAAAACAATTTTAGCAAGTTATTTTACTCACTGGTTTGAGGATGAAGTTGACGCGGCCATCTTCTTTCAATGAAGCAGAAACTCCGGAATGCAGTCAAGGAAGTCAACTCTCACTGTGTTTAGATACATTCAAAAACATGTCTTGAGGTGATCTGAAACAATTTAAACTCTTTCACATGAAAGGCGGGTCTACCAGATAAAAAGATATTCATGCACTCGGCAGAGTGCAATGTCATTAGTGGGTTAAGCATATCTCTAAGGTAACCTGCCTCCTATAACTCTTTAGTGTACCATGCCGGTGTAACAGCCCGTTTTTACCCCCCTCCGGAACTTACCCCGGGTAAGTCTTGGCTAGTGTGCTTTTACCTCCGGGGGTCATTCTAGGACTAGCTAGAACTTACCCCCCCCCCCCCCCCCCCCCCCCCCCAGTTGGAAACTTACCCCCGCGGCGGGGTCAGTCTAGGACTATTTGGAATTTTCCTCCACCCCACCCCACCCTTCAAACAAGAGAGGGTTATTCAGGGTTTTCCTCTGCCTTTTCCCAACACGCACACCCGCCTTTAAAAAAATTGCGTTAGCCTGCATATTTACCCCTCCTCTCCCACTTTCTACATACAGTCAGTTGGTTTAGACAAAATGAAGTTCTAGACTCTTCTCAATAGATGGACCTTCTACTCCCCCCCCCCCCCCCCCCCCCCATACGTATTATCATTTCTCGCGCTAGCTTACATGCGTGGGTCAATATTCGGGTGTGTGAGTACGCCCGTACATGCGTGGGAAAGAAAGACGGCTACATGCCAGTGTGACCAGTGCCAATGTGACCAAGCATAGTTGTGACAAAATGTTTGTGACCACGTGTCGTTGTGACCAAGTACCGTTGTTGTTTCATACCGGTTTGCCTCTTTTAACTATTTTATAGCTATTTAGTCTCTTGAGTACCTGTGTACCTTAGCTTGTACAATGCAGATGACTAGTGGTCAGTGCCAGTGACCACTGGATATTATGACGTAAATCGGAGATTTTAACTATTTAACAGCTAATTAGTGTTTCCCGAGTGCTTGTGTACCTTGTACAATGTAGATTACTTGTGGTCAGTGCCACTGACTACTGGTCATTATAACGTAAATTGGATATTTTTAACTATTTCATGGCTAATTATAGTCTCCCGAGTACCTGTGTACCTTGTACAATGCAGACGAATGGTGGTCAGTGTCACTGACCACTGGTCACTATGCCGTAAATCAGATATTTCGAAATATCTTACAGTTTATCACTGTCTCATGAGTGTTTGTATACCTTGTGCAATGCAGACAACCGGTGGTCCTGTCACTGACCATTGGTCACTTTAATGTATATCAAAGATTTAAAACTATTTTTACAGCTAATTAGTGTCTTCTGAGTGCCTGTGTACCTTGTACAATGTAGATGACTGGGGGGTGGGGGTGGGGGGTCAGTTCCAACTAGGGGGGGGGGGGGGGGGGGGGGGTAGTTCCAGCTAGTTCTAGAATGACCCCAGGGGTTAAAGCAGGCTAGCCCAGACTTACCCGGGGGTAAGTTCCAGAGAGGGGGTAAGAATGTGCTGTTACACCGGTTTAGGATCGTGTCGTATTCTAATCGTTTTTAGAGGGGTGTGTTTATCATATATTTCTGTAAATGTTTTGATCCAAAAATCTACTGCAAGATCTGGATCAGTTATGTTGAAAACTGAAGAGAGATTTGAGTTAAGCAAGTCATGCAAAAAGTCTTGTTGTTAAAGTTTGTAAAGCAACGGTAGGTCATTGTCTTGTGTCCCGTTTTGGGGAATTTTAACTCGTTTTTTTGGGACCATGTGACACAAACTGGATAATGATCACTACAGTTTAGAACAGGGACGCGGACTTCTGTTATGTTAGTTTTATCTGAAGTTTAAATATGGTCGATAAGTGTCTTGGAGTTTGGTGTGACTCTCGTTGGAGATTCGATGAGCTGATGCAGATTGAATAGATTGAATGCTTGTGTCCATTGGTTTTGCACTTTCAGAAGGTCTATGTTAAAGTCTCCAAGTAAAATAATTTCCTGGGATTCAAGCGAGACTGCATCCATCATCGTAATAAATTGTCGACCCAGTTTAACTCTTTCAGATGGGTTCCTGTAACAGAATCCAACCAAAATGGAAGGGTTCCTTTTCAGCTTAACTTCTATCCAGACACATTCTACACCGTTACTTTCTAGGTGTAGAAGTCGTTTGAAAACTAAGGGTTTCGCTGATGTAGATAAGACGACCCGTCTCTTTCGCAAGTGAAGGATCTTTCCGGATTGTGTTATATCCTGGAATAGTTACATCATTGTGCAGCTAAATCTGGATTCAGAGAGTCCTAAGATATGAAAAGGTTTACCATGATTCCAAATTAGTGTTGATATATCTGATGTCTTGTTAACTGCATGTTGGATTTCAAGGTGACAGATTCGGAGTCCTTTGCATGGCCATGCAGACGGGTTCTTGCTCATTTCTAGCTGTGTACTGATGTGATGATGATAGGAGACGACGATTTTGCACGTTAATGGACGTTAAGATTTGTGTAATCAAGGAACACAATAAAAATGACATAAAAGGGAGAGAAAACGGGGCTGGTTTACACACCGTAACAACTTTAGTAAACCAGAAGCGTATGAGAAGCAAAAAAAAAAACAAAACAAACAAAAACAAAACAAAACAAAACAAACAAAAACAAACAAAAACAAAACAAAAAACAAAATAAAACAAAACAAAAATCTTCACAGTATATGTCCGTAGGCTCCTCGGCCAGATGGTATACTTATGGGATACACTTTCCTGAAATGAAAATATACACTCCCTCACAAAAGCACTTCTAAAGCAGAATTGCAATTAAGGGGTCAGAATATGAGGGTGGAAAAGTAAAATAAAACTTTAAGACAAAAAAGCAAAGAACGAACAACTCAAAATGAAAACATGTGGGGGAAAAAGCCACTCACATTAATACACAAGTCACGTAGCCGCACTTGTAACTACGAGCTGGCAATGCACAATATTGCTTTGCTCGCAGGAAACAGCAGTTTTTTTGCAGAAGTTTGCTGCTGCAGAG
>JADBJO010003678.1:222500-233186 GCA_016801955.1 Conus betulinus | reverse complement strand
TTACGGAGAGAGACGTTTGTGGCTAGAATCAAAGGATTATTGTCACAATAACTTGGTTGTACATCCAAACACGAACGATCCCACACTCCTTCACCATCAAGACGACCTTAATTATCAATCACCATTTCTTTATCGTTGTGAATCTGATGTCCAATATTCGCAAAGTCAGAAGACGGGGAAAACAACGAGTCATTCTCAATTAGACTGTTTCGATTGTTGTTAAAACAATCTAAGGGATTAGGATTCATCGCGCGGTCCCACTGTCCTGCTTAGCAACAAGACAAACAAGACGGCACCAGCCAGACCCGGCATAACGAAGGAATCTCAGGGGATGAGGGGAAGGAGGAGAAAAAAGGGAGGGCAGGGAAGGGGGGTAGGAGGGTGGGGGCCCACAACTGACACCCTTTATAACGCACAGAATGGACACAAAATGGTGGTGGTGGTGGTGGTGGTGGTGGTGGTGGCGATTAGATACATATACATGTATACACGCACTCCCTCCCCACCCCCCATCCCCTTTTTTGTATTGGCCAAGTCATTAATGTAATGAAGCATGAAATGTTAGCCTGCACTCCCCCCCCCCCCCCCCCCCCCCCCTCCAACTACAAAATTTTTCAACATTTTGTTCGGTCAATCAGTAGGAGAAAGGCTGTTCTACTAAATTCTTCGCTGCTGTCAGCATTGACGTGACTGATAATGCTTGAGTTGTAAAACAGTAGAGCTGACCTCCCCAACTGTTGACATCATTTGACCTCCCTTGCGTCCTCAATGGAACCTCAAGCATAGGCTCAAAGATTTTCCCTTACACTTAATACTGTTTACCTCATGATTTTAGTTTCTAAGCAACTTATTTCTTTACCGTACTTTCTTTTCGTTTTACCTCTCCATCCTTCGCTGACTACTTTGGGTTGCTGTTGGATGTTATCTTTTTTAACCTTGCAAGTGAGAGTACCACAGAATTATAGAATGTGGTATGTCTCCATTTCATGCCAAGGGACCACCTAAACAAATGTTTTCAGTTCCCCAAAAAGTTATTATTATTTTTTATGTATTTAAGTGTTCCTTGTTAAACCATTGCTATGTAACAACCAAAACAAATGTAAATTTTTCTATTATTTCTTCCAACTATTTTTCATCTTTATGTAAACTTGTATTCTGTAATTTAAAAACAAAAAAACAATTACGTGTGTTTAGACAGGAAAAAAAGCGTGTAGTGACACAAACATACAGCACTTTACATGAAGCAAAACGGTCTGTGATATATATATATACGTAGAAGTGGACGTATGAGAGAAAAAAAAAGAACTTATTAGAACAAAAGCATAACTAGTATGATACTTCGAGAGCCAGTAAAGCACATACATACGTACTTTTAATGTTCTCACAGATCGGTGAGCAAGTACAACTGCTTTCCTCTATGCATCTGACGACAGCAAAACGTTTTAATTAGTGTATGTCTAAACTGGTAATTTCCTCCGTACTTTCAGCTTAAAATCTGAACTAAACGTTTAAAATAGAACCTCTACACTGTCGTCTCATTCTTCTCCGATTCCGCATATCACTTAATTTGGTGGACAACATCATGCGACATAAATCTAATATGCCTGATCTCAGGACAGATTATATAGAAAGATCTTAAGTTTAGAAACAATGCACTGACATTTATTTCTTAAGGAGGAAACATAACGTTTCTCTTCTCTCTCTATCGTGGTGAAAGTTGTAATGGAAGTTCTTATGATTACTGTTATTGTCGTCGATGTTGTTGTTATCGCACAGAGAAACACTGTGAAAAAAAATGCGCTTGCCTTTGTTTCTGTCACAGGCACACACACACTCCTCGGTAGAAGCTCTCGGACGTTGAGTTTCTTGCGTTACACTTCACCCAAATTCTGTTCGAAGACGACAATGAAGAAGAACAGCAGGAGGGACGGCAGTGGAAAAATAAGAAAAAAAAAATGATGACGATCCTGTCAACAGAGAGAGTGAAAACGAAGGGGAAAGCTGGAGGAAAAGGACGAAAAAGGAGGAAAAGAAGAGAACAAGACCAAGAGAACTATACGTAATTGTACCTGGCGTTAACGCGCACACGGCAGGGAATTAACAATACATTTCAACGCGACGCCAGCCTGGCACAAACTTGTATTGACTACACGAGACGTGGTGTGAGAGTCGCGAACAAAGAGTTAGGGATGGAAGAGGGGGTGGAGTGGGGTGGGGGTGGGGTAGAAGAAGGGGAAGACGAGGTCGGGAGGATGAGACCAATGGCTATACTTGTTCAAATCTGTTAGCGTGTGAATCAGGCTTGATTCCTTCTCTCTCTCTCTCTCTCCTCTCTCTCTCTCTCTCTCTCTCTCTCCCAGTGGTTCACCACGCAGAGCAGAAGAGTTGGGTAAGGAATGAAAATGGTGTCGATGACCGAGAGTGACTGAACAGAGAAATCAGGTGTAAAGCCATGTTGTTTGTAGGTCAGCCGACAACAGAAGTCATGTTAGAGCGATAAACAAGTGAAAGGAGGAATAAATTCGCTCGCATTCGAACGCGCGCATTTATCACGCGCGTGCGCGCACACACACATACGTACATACTCACGTGCCTGCGTACACACACACACTCACACACGCACGCACGCACGCACGCACGCACGCACACACACACATTACTTACACATCTACATACATACATACATATGCACACATGCGTGAAGATGTTCAAACCATTCACTGACGCTTTACTTCTATCGCAGCTACAGAAACTAATAAAAGTAAGTAAATGAATGAATGAATGAATTAATTAATTGATTCATTAATAAGTAAATATATTATGCAATCAAATGGATGAATAGATAGATAAATAAACAAATAAGCAGATAAATGAAATAGATGAATGAATAAACGAATGATTTTTTTTTATGAGTGAATTTATTAATTAATCAATGCATGAATAAATGATATATATACAAATATACTGAGCAAGTAAGTCAGGGAGTAACTGATTTACCGATCATCAATTACTGAACAAAATCAACTGATGAGTTCATTAACAGCTGTCAGTGTCAGTACCACATCAGAGAAACTACAATACTGTTTATACAGAGGAAACAGCAATAACAGTAGCCACAACAGCTGCAGCGCAATAGGAAATCCCCAATACCCTATTTATTTCCGTACTAATCGAATCGGGGTGGCATATCAAAGGACATAAACATGTCATAGTTTAGGGGGAAAGTAGTATTATTTTCAGCGGGCATATTGTTCAGGGTCACGCGAGGTATTGCGTATTCCAGGCGTATTCGTCCCACTGGCGCCATAGTTTGTATCCTTGTCTATTCTTTCCCTACATCCCTCTCTTTCATCATCATCATCATCATCATCATCATCATCATCATCATCATCATCAACATCATCATCATCATCATCATCATCATCAACAACATTACTTACACACCAAGTCAGATGATCGCCCTAGGTGTTTACAAACAGCAGCAGCAGACACTAAAGTTTAGAATAAAAGTAGAACAAGCAGCGATACACCAAATCGCAAACCTGAAATTAAACGTTCCCACTGCATGCTAGCGAACCACTCCTCCCCTGGGTTATACCAGACCTTCTTTCCGCCCATTGTCGCCAATTAAACAAAGGCGATTAACATTGATAAATAACAGTCATATCGAATGCATACCACATCTCCAAACGAGACAGAACAAGTTTAATACGTGATTCAGATGGGAAAAATAGTATTCTGGTTGAAGTAAGTTGACATGGAGGTCGATTTGAAACGAAAGTAGCATGAGAGACAAAATAAACAGATACATAGTAAAAACAAAAGAAAAGAAAAAGCGCTGACCGAAAGCGATGGTACGAATTATGGAAATGACAGAAAGAGGAGTATTAGATGAAGAACGAAGATCATGTGGTGCTGTTTACAGGCGGCACAGCTCAACAACTGTTGAGGGCAGAACACTGGATTTATAGCAGGAAGACGCAACTTTGTAAAGATTCTTCACCGAACAGGGAGCCAACGAAGGGTAGGTAACAAAGGAGTCAAGTGCTTACATTTCTCCGGGGTTTTCTCTCTTTTCTGCCACCCTCCAACCCCCCCCCACCCCCCACCCCCCCCACCCCCCACCTCCGACCCCCCCCCCCCCCCCCCCCCCCATCCCCCCCCATCCCTTATTCCGTTTGAAATTAATCTACATTTTCCTTTCCTGGATGTATTCCTTCTTTATCCCTATTCCTTCTGCTTACTTGCCTGTCCTCTTCCCATTGTTTTCTGCCTTTTCCCCTTACTTGTCTGTCCTCTTCCTACTGTTTTTTCTGCCTGTTCCTCTTTTCTTCCTCCCCCCTCCCCCCCCACACACACACACACACACACACACACACACACACACACACACACACACACACTGTGATTCTTAAGTTTCCTACACTGTCCCGGAGAAATCCAAAAGTTTTGCGTTGCTTCCTGCTTTGGACCTGCACTTTGGCCTTCTGGTCCTACTCTTCCCTGACAGGTGGATTCCATCTGGCCGAGCCTTCTCTTGCCCAGTCTTTACCCTCTTCACTACCCCTCCCGTCTCTGTCCCGCCTTTCCCCTGGCCGCCCCCTACCTTTCCAGACTCTTCCCTGTTTTCCCCCTACGTCTTCCTAGCTGTCCACTCTCTTGGCTGCCTTTTCCCACTCGTTTTCTACCTTTCTCCATTCTGTTCTCCCATTCCCCTACCCTTCACTGTCCTTCCCTACTCTTTCCTACCTGTTCCTACTCTCTCCTACCTGTCCCTACTCTTTCCTACCTGTCCCTACTCTTTCTATTCTTTCCTACCTGTCCTTACTCTTTCCCTACCTGCCCCTACTCTTTCTACTCTTTCCTACCTGTCCCTACTCTTTCTACTCTTTCCTATCTGCCCCTACTCTTTCCTACCTGTCCCTACTCTTTCCTACCTGTCCCTACTCTTTCCTACCTGCCCCTACTCTTTCTACTCTTTCCTACCTGTCCCTACTCTTTCTACTCTTTCCTACCTGTCCCTACTCTTTCCTACCTGTCCCTACTCTTTCTACTCTTACCTGCCTGTCTCTACTCTTTCCTACCTGTTCTTTTCCTACCTGTCCCTACTCTTTCTACTCTTTCCTACCTGTCCCTACTCTTTCTACTCTTCTCTACCTGTCCCTACCTGTCCCTACTCTTTCCTACCTGTCCCTACTCTTTCTACTCTTTCCTACCTGTCCCTACTCTTTCCTACCTGTTCCTACTCTTTCTACTCTTTCCTACCTGTCCCCTACTGTTTTCCTACCTGTTCCTACTCTTTCTACTCTTTCCTACCTGTTCCTACTCTTTCTACTCTTTCCTACCTGTCCCTACTCTTTCCTACCTACCCTACTCCCTACTCTTTCCTACTCTTTCCTACCTGTCCCTATTCTTTCTACTCTTTTCTACCTGTCCCTACTCTTTCCTACCTGTCCTCCCTACTCTCGTAATGGACTACTCTCGTAATGGGCTAGCCCAAAGGCAGTGACATGTCACTGATGAAACTGAAACTAAACTGAAAGTGAATATTTCCTCTCTCTCGGTGCGAATGCAAAAGCTGGTCGTTGGAGTGAGATGAAGTGTGACGTTTTTCAGTGACGACACCGTTGTGTGCGCAGTACATTAAGCGATGACCTGCAGGACCGCGCTTCGTTCCACCCCTAGTTTCCATCCTGTCCTGACCTTCCGGTGACTGGCAGTCACCAGTGTGCACGAAGGACGCTGGGGCTGTCGGGATACCTGCAGTCATCTGTCCTGACCTTCCTGTGACTGGCAGTCACCGGTGTGCACGAAGGACGCTGGAAATGTCGGGATACCTGCAGTCATCTGTCCTGACCTTCCTGTGACTAGCAGTCACCAGTGTGCACGAAGGACGTTGGGGATGTCGGGATACCTGCAGTTCATCTGTCCTGACCTTCCTGTGACTGGCAGTCACCAGTGTGCACGAAGGACGCTGGGGATGTCGGGATACCTGCAGTCATCTGTCAAGTCCCTTCTTTGATAACTGAGCCAGCACATCATTGGTGTCACTGATTAACGCCCTTACGACCAGCCCTTGTTTGTTTCCTGACTGAATTTGACGATTCGCGATCTCGTCTTTTATTCTGTTACTTCTCCAGCCCACACCGGGCAGGCCGCTCCAGGGCTGTCAACGTGCAGGAGGTAAATGGTTAGACCTTGAAAAAAAAATAAGAAGAATATAAAAGAAGGAAAAGAAATGAGCACACACACACACACACACACACACACACACACACACACACACACACACACACACACATACACACACACACACACACACACACACAGATGTCATGGTAGTTGAGCAATTGACACTATCAAGGCGAGTAAGATAAGATTTGTTCATGGTGCCAGGCTTTGTCCCCTAATTTATCACTCTCAGGTTACAAGAAAAAACTAATTTACGCGTAAGAGAGACCAAACACAATTCGTAGCGGACTGCTAGTGTCTACTCCGTGCACAATTTTCATTAGTTAACCGCCAAATTAAAACACTTAAAAAAAATGCACATCGCACATAGAAATGAGTGTGTGTACGTTTTCAAAACACGGAGTATAAAAATGGTTCATACAGACAAAAAAAAAAAAGTACACAACAGTTAAGAAGAAGGTTAGCCAGGAGAAAGTAAGAAAGAGAACAGAGGAATATTCCAGCACAAACAGAGGGGGGAGGGGGGGGGGGGGGGGGGGGGGGGGGCTGCACTGCAACAAAGCGACCCCCTGGAGACACTCAGAGAGTTTCTGATGAGACGACCGATAACTCGTGTTGATAATTGTTCGCTTAGTTCTCAAGGGAGAGAACACATGCTCACATCCCGCGAAAAGCTGCTCACTAGTGCTGGGCTGCATTCACTAACGCCTGTCTGAAGTGCCTCTGAAACATCAGGTGGCCTGACAGGGTCAGCAACTAGGAGTTGTAGTAAAGGGCAGGGCACGAAAGCCAGTCAGCACACCAACCCTGAGGAGGAAGTTGGACTGACAAGGAAAGGAAGGACCCCCAGGAGGCCCGCCGAATGACAAACCAGGGACAGCTGGAGATGGGACACAGGGGCGGAGCTGAAGGGGAAGGAAGTAACTGGACAGAGGTACAAACGACAGCCCATGGTTGAGTCTGCTGGAGAGCTATCGTCGACGGACTTTGCTAAGGTAAGATAATGTTGTTTATATATCCATCCGACTGCAAATCGCACATCAGGGCTGTCACCGCGTTGAAGTCAACTCAAAAAGCCATTAAAAAAAAAAAGAAAAGAAAACTCATTCTCACAACCCTTTACCACACACCTTCTAAAATCACGCCGGATATTTCGTTGAAAAATCTTTCTTCCATAAAGTGTTCGATTAAATGAAAAATGTTGATCGCTTTCATAAATTCAAAGATTACATCAAGTAGAATATCTCTGAGCAAGGTGTTCGTAGAGTCTGCTGAAACGCGTTTCATGTGTCACATCATGCAAGTCCCAACCTTTTAAACGATTATCTTTTACTGTTAGTGGTACATAGCACGGAATGCACCACGGAGCTTCTTCACCTTTTAAAAGATAACTGGAGTAAAATGAGGGCCTGTGTGCAAACCACGTAAGACTACAGACTCTGTACTCCTTTAGCCTGAGTAAGTAAGTAAAAAAAGAAAAAAAAAAGTACGTACGTACGTAAGTGAGTAAAGCAGGTTCTTGTTCTGTGTAGATCTAACAGGGCTTGAAACTTTAAATTGGCCGTGAACTCAAGTTTTGCTATTGCTCTGTCATAAATTCCACTACATTGTCTCCAAATAATGTGTGAACTTTCGCATTACGGCGGCTACGAATGAAAAGTGATGCTCACATCTGAATCGACCACCGTAAGCTTTGGTGATAGTTTACGGCAGGCGAAAAGGACAACACAATATTCACAAATCATGCCCCATCACAGGAACGAATCAAATGGCTGCCTTCCTTAGCAAGAAGTTGAAACAGTTCCCAGAGCATGTAGAGCGGTTTGTTTTCCTCTGGCGAAGCCAAAGTAGCTGATTTATGTAAAACTCACCAATCTGTGCCGTGATATCAAAGATCATGCGATAGGAATAACAAATGTTTGCTGAAACGTCGCTGGGATAAAACGCAAACAGGCGAGTTATGTTTGCGAACTGAAATCCCATTTTCATGTTGTCTGCTATCTGGAGAGTATTGTTCTGAGCGATTGTGATAGCTATTGTTTGGGACATCCGAAGACCTGTTCATTCCAGATGTTCACGTCTGTTTTCTATGCATTAAATAGCGTAACCTTGCACCTGTTCCCGTGATTTTCTTTGTGCTTTTGGCTCGTCGTCAGTCATCTTGAACGACATGTTTGTGGACACTGTAACCAGCCCACTCCTCGTTCTGTCCATTCAGGACTTCGGTCTGCTTTTGGAACCATCACTGTTTCCTGCAGATAGTCTGGAACATGGAGTCGTGCCCGTACCGGGAGAGATAACTGTGCTCGAGGAGAAAGCTTCATGCCGGCAATCGTGCGTATTGACTTCCTGCTTTACAGTCGGTCGTCCTAATCCCTTGCATAAGAGATAGAAGTCTGCGATTTTTTTTGTATTTGATCAAAGACTATGCCTAAAAAAGAAAAAAAAACGTAACTGTTTGTGGTGAATCTTTTCTGACACGCATATATGGACACAATTCTGACCTAGTATTAGCCATTTTATTGCCCCATGCAGACGGCTGGACTACAAACATAATAAGATGCAAACGGAATGTCTTGAGATGCCGATGCCATGTTTGATCCATCGATTCTCGATCCAAGGTCACAACTGAAACATGCACAATGCAGAATTACCAAAACATTATCCCCCCTGCCTCATCTGTCGGGTGTTAGTTTGTTCAGGAAGGCGTGTCAACTGATCACAACTTCTAACAGTTAGAGTGAAGACGGATTAGTTTGGAGAGTGTGTCGCCAAGGACCACGCCAGCTCGCAGAATCTAGGCACGTTTTAGGCCAGAACGTTTCCTCTACCATTTCAACCTTCCCCGACATTACCCTCATGTTCCGCTAAGAGTCTAATCCATTGATAGGAGCTCGGCGAGTAATTTGGAAAGCTGCGTTCCATCAATAGATTACTTTCTGTATGGGGGAAGGGGGGGGGGATTGCCTTTTTTCGTGTTTTTTTTTCTTCTGTCTTTCCCGACTTTTCCCCTTTTTGTCATTTAAACCGCTTTCTACGTTGTTCCCCCCCCCCCCCCCCCCCCCCCCCCCCGATTTTTTTTACCTGTTTCTTTTATTCTCTTTCTTTTTTCCTGCATTTTCTATTTTCCCACACTTTTTTCATATTTCTTAAACTCTTTTTGTTTTGGACTGTGGAACAGCTCGTCTGAGACATTCAAATTCCAGTGCCTGGCTTTTTCACTCAAGATCTGCTGTTAGCTGGCATTAATAAATCATTAAACACTCGTTCAAATCACAAACACTAGTGAAAAATCAAAAGTGGAGAGGATCGGCATTAAACAGCAGATTCAGCATCTGTTCGACCGAGGTGGAATATCAAAGCTTAAAAAGGTACTCCCAGAGGTTGACAGTGTCCGGGACAGGACATGACTGAAGGCGGGGCCCATCTTTCTTCTTCCGCCTTCTGAACCCTGAAGTGGATGAGGTAACCCATTAATTCATTAACTGCTGGCCGGACAGCGGCGGTTTTCAACCCGAAAAATTCTTTCTATGTATGGTTCGAACTCTGGTCTTGGCATCAAAGGCACACGCTAAGTGGACAATGTTCTTGGTGGAACTCATTAACCTCTCCGAACTCATGGTCCAGCATCAAATGCACACGCAATAGTTGACAATGTTCATCAAAAGCACACGCTATAGTTAACGATGTTCTTGGTGGAATTTTGTCCTCTCCAAATTTCTGGTCGTCAGCATCAAAGGCACACGCTATAGTTGACAATGTTCTTGGTGGAATTTTATCCTCTCCAAACGTCTGGTCGTCAGCATCAAAGGCACCCGCTATAGTTGACAATGTTCTTGGTGGAACTCTGTCCTCTCGTCTGGTCGTCAGCATCAAAGGCACACGCTATAGTTGACAATGTCTTGACAAACTTCTGGTCGTCAGCATCAAAGGCACCCGCTATAGTTGACAATGTTCTTGGTGGAACTCTGTCCTCTCCAAACTTCTGGTCTCAGCATCAAACACCCGCTATAGTTGACAATGTTCTTGGTGGAACTCCTCTCTTCTGGTCGTCAGCAAAAGGCACACGCTATAGTTGACAATGTTCTTGGTGGTGGAACTCTGTCCTCTCCAATTCTCTTCTAAAATCGGGTCTGCATTTATATTTCGTCTACTTGTTAGAATAACCACATTGTACTTCCTGCTCTTAATTGATGATAGATATTGTTTGGTTAAAGAAGGACATCGATTTGTTCAGGAAGGATAGATTTGTTCAGGAAGGATACTGATTGGTTCAGGAAGGATATTGATTGGTTCAGGGAGGATATTGATTGGTCCGGGGAGGATATTTGCTGGCACAGGAAGACTCGTCAACTGATGCAAACCTGTAATAGTTCTGGTAAAGACGGATAAGCTCGGATGATGTATCGCCCAGTGTCACGCCAGCTGACACGTTCCAGGCCCGTGCACCCTGCATTTTCCCTCTACCTACCTTTTCCTGGTGTCCTCGGCAAT
>JADBJO010003678.1:217500-220000 GCA_016801955.1 Conus betulinus | reverse complement strand
CCCTTTTTTCCTCTTTGATTAATTAAGGATTCGGGAAGTACCAGTTTTCAACGTTTACATCAACAGAAACTTTAAACATTAACCTCACTGTGTTCAGTTCTACAGGAAATGTGTAATAAGATCACCGGAAGGATTCTCAAATCACCGTGTCATTCGGATATGCGTCATGGTTTGTCTACTCACTGCCGTTGTTTGTAGTCAGGAGATGAAATGTGTTTTGAATATTGTCATTCATTTTTGAATAAATATCGAAATATGTATGTATGCTCGTGCAAGAGAGTGAGTGTGAGTGTGTGTAGTAGTCACAGGGACTGCTCAAACATCTGCACGCACCCACATGAAACGAAATCACACCACCAGTGGATGAGTTCTTGTCACGTTCGATGTCGCCAACCACCTGTTACAAAGCACGTGCGAGAAGACGCGACAATTGACTGAAACAGGTGCGTAAGTGTGTGTTTTGCGCGCAGGGGAGTGGAGGTGGTTGTTTCGGTTTGTTCCCCCATTTTTTTTCCTCGCAGCAACTCCCGCCAAGGATGTTGTAGTGTCCACACGCACTTGCTGGTCAGTTCGCCTGCCAGCAGGATTACGCCCAAATGACCCAACCGATTTCAGCCAAACTGAGAGGAAAGATGGACTGTTGCGTGTATCCACATACACACACACACCCATTAATTGCATGGACGGATCCGTAATGGGAACCCGGATCAACAGGCAGACCCATGATCCTGTATCACCTTGGGGGAGGTCTGCGCTGTCTTTACTGCCTTGCCGGCTGTTACCACCGCGAACATGATGATTTTATCGGCTTCTGTCTGTCTGTCTGTCTGTCAGCAAGATGACGCAAAAATTACTGCATGAATTCTGGCAAAATTCGGTAAAAAGATGGAACATGAACGGAGGATGAATCCATTGCATTGTTAGTACAGATCCGTCGTGCGAATTCGGATTCAATAGCAGACTCAGGACCCCCCTTGCATGAATATTGCAGAGTTTTCAAAGAACATGAATACCACGAAATTCTTGGTGATGCAGATATGACATTTCCTCTGTTTTACGTATTCAGTTACAAAAAAAAAAAACCTGTGCGGGAAGTAATTCTTTCAGTCCACGCCTACTAGTACGTTTCCTTGCAGAAGTATGTTTATTTCTAATAAACTGACTTGTCCAAAAGACCTTATGGAGAGAGAGAGAGAGAGAGAGAGAGAGAGAGAGAGAGAGAGAGAGAGAGAGAGAGAGAGAGACAGACAGACAGACAGACAGACAGACAGACAGACAGAGACAGGGAGAGACAGAGAAAGAGAAAGGGGACTTAGCGCGGAGCTCCGCCAAAATTAGGACGGTCCCCCCACCCTCCCCCACCCTCCACCCCCGTGTCCCAATTTTGGCAGAGCTTCGCACCAAGTCCGAGTGGCCGTTTATTGCAATGTCTGTATTTCAGGGAAGACTAGGATGAGGTGAATGTACTCTGAAAACAGTGCACTACGATCAGTTCACTGCAGAAACTTTTATCCCGTAATAACAATCAAAACGTCGACGACAAATTATCCGGCACCTGAACTCAACTGTTTAAGGTGCGTCTGCGTTCAAAGCTCACGACATACTATTTTTTTTGTTGTTGTTCGTAAGGCACATATCTGCATCCATGTAAATTAGTGAGCATATTTAAGAAACTCTGGGACGTTAAGACTGTATTGACAGAAGTTTGGAAATAGCGCTACATGGTAATAGTGTCTATACTGAAATTATTTCGAACGTTTCAGTGTGTGTGTGTGTGTGTGTGTGTGTGTGTGTGTGTGTGTGTGTGTGTGTGTGTGTGTGTGTGTGTGTGTGTGTGTGTGTGTGTGTGTGTGTGTGTGTGTGTGTGTGTGTGTGTGTGTGTGTGTGTGTGTGTGTGTGTGTGTGTGTGTGTGTTTCTAATATTTGTCATTAGAAAAGTGAGAACTTCAATTTTGTTTTAGCTGTCTCATGTCTTTAAGTGGAGTGCTTAATACACTATAACTGATGAGAAACATCAGCCTTTTAGCCACCCTCACCTTAGCCACCACCCTTCCTCCGCCCTTCATTACACACACACACACACACACACACACACACACACACACACACACACACACACACACACACACACACACACACACACACACACACACACAAACACACACACACACACACGAACGCGCGCATAGAAATATCTAGCATTTCATGGCCGGACTTGTGGCAATAACTCATAGCAGGAAAAAAAAAATCACTCAGCCCTTAGTATCTGGGGAAACAAGATGTGACACTGAAATAGAACTAAAATTGGGGTGGGGGTGTGGGTGGTGGGGTGGGGGGGGAGGTGTCTAGAAGCGCCAGAAACCATCACCTCAAGCTACACTTTACCAACAAGAATACCAGAAACTGACGAGTAGAACCATACATGATATACGTACAAGTTTCTGAATCAAGACGTGAAACCTGTAGAACCGGCGTCAGTGGTCACGACAGACAATGTGCA
>JADBJO010003678.1:212500-215000 GCA_016801955.1 Conus betulinus | reverse complement strand
TTTTTTTTTTCTTGCGATCTTGTTTTATGCAAAAAAAAAAAAAAAAATTGTTAGTAAATAAACCCACAAATCAATACCAGCTCACCATCACCCATTCATCTAACTCACAGTGCCGCCTGCTGTTTCATGGCGAGGTTTAACGGCTTGCACGTGCAGTTCCGTGCGCGTACCGTCGTCGTTGTGCGTGCTGTGATCGAAGTTTAACGCCCTCGCATAGGTCTTTGTGTAATTATGACGACTGAATGGCCTCAAAAGCCCATAATAGTAATGTTCTTGGTGGTGGTGGTGGTGGTGGTGGTGGTATGTGTGTGTGTGTGTGTGTGTGTGTGTGTGTGTGTGTGTGTGTGTGTGTGTTGGGAGTGGGGGGTGGGGGGGGGGGGGGGGGGGGAAGGTTCCTTAATAAACGATTAATGACTACTATTTTGACGCAAAAATGGTAAGTAGTACCGATGCTTCGTAGTAACTCGTGTTTCTCAGCCAAAAAAATAAAATAAAATAAAAAAAAAAAATGAAATTTTTTTTTTTTTTTTACTGTACGAGTCACGAAAACCTCTGTGACTCTCATACCTGGGGTGTCTAGGGCTCAATTGCCAGGGGCTGTGCCAGTGCCATCATGGCTGCTGTTGAGAGGTGTGTCCTCACCTGGCCTTTGAAATTAAAAGACTGCTGTGCAAAGTGGGAGAGTGCCGAGAGCTGTCGGTGACAGCCATAATTAGCTGTTTTCACACTACCCACGGCTAATTGAGGTGACAAACGCTTTTTTCTTTGTTATTTGGGTTTTTTTTTAACTCATGATTGGATTTCGTTTCACAGTGAGGTGACTGAAGGCGGAAAATGAAACCAATTTTTAAAGAGAATTGTAATTGTCATTATTGGATTGTTAACAGCGTCAAAACCGGTGAAAGTAGTGAGCTTTAAGCTTACTTTCGAGAGCTCAGGCAAGTCTTGGGGGAAGGTGAAGTAGTCAGGGGTGGGGTGGAGGGGGGGGGGGGGGAGGGGTGGGGGTGGGGCTGCATTTATTGACATCATAGATTCAGTTCAGATCATATGCTTACAGCACAGCCGACCGCCAGGGGCTGTGTCAGACTTGTCAGTTCGTTAGTTTCTTCCCTAACACAAGGTGTCAGTTTACCTTGCGTACACGTACCGTCAATTTGATTGCGTCGTCATCAAGAGTCTGCCGTCACTGATACTTAGTTTCACGACGACATCAGTATTGTGCATGTGACGTATTCAAGTCCTACTATAAATTTCACGTATTTGGTATGACGTAGACATGATAACAATCCCGAATCACTTTTTTTTTTAACCGGATCTATACAATGGATCTACCCTGAAATGTTACGAGTACTTCCCTGCCGGGTCGTTGTTGTTGTTGTTTGCAAAATTAGATTCAGTAGTTTTTGTTAATCCAGCTAACTGATGAACAACAAACAGGTGAGCAGACGCGGAGGTCATCACTGTTTTAATATAGAAAAACGAAGGACCGTTTTTACGATGCAGTTACCGTTTACATTCGCAGATAATTTACGTTCGTGGAAGAGTAGTCATGATCTTTTGAGGTCTTTGAATTACCATACCCAAAGTCCAACATTAATTGGGGTCTGCAGAGGGCCCCAGTTCATGAAACGCCCACTAAAAACGTCCACAGTTCTACCTCTCCTTCTCCTCCGTCATATCGTGACGTCCGTTTCATCACACCACTTTCTTCGTTACATACGCGCCATGAATGTGCGATGTAGCGCACGTGCTTGACGGGGTAAGATTGAGTGTGTGTAGGCAGTGTGCGTTGTTGGCAACCAGCCAGGTAAGGTAACGTAATGTTGCTTACAGCCCAGCCGACAGCAAAGGGCCATATCAGGGCTGTCACCGCGTTGACATCAACTCACAAGTCATGTAAAAAAAAAAAAAAAAAAAAAATAAACCCCATTCACTCAATCCTTTAAAACACACCTTCTAAAAAACAAACCGGAAATTTTGTTAAAAAATCTTTCTTCCGTGAAATCTTAGATCGGATGAAAATATTGATCTCTTCCACAAATTCAAAGTTCATATCAGGTGGGACATCTCTGAACAAGAGGTTTGTGGAGTCTGCTGTGAAATATTTATGTCTCGCATCGTGTGAGTCCCAAAAACTCCAAAAGAACAGGTTTCACGGTGAGCGGTACATGTCATGGAGAACAGGTTTCACTGTGAGCGGTACATGTCATGGAGAACAGGTTTCACTGTGAGCGGTACATGTCATGGAGAACAGGTTTCACTGTGAGCGGTACATGTCATGGAGAACAGGTTTCACTGTGAGCGGTACATGTCATGGAGAACAGGTTTCACTGTGAGCGGTACATGTCATGGAGAACAGGTTTCACTGTGAGTGGTACATGTCATGGAGAACAGGTTTCACTGTGAGTGGTACATGTCATGGAGAACAGGTTTCACTGTGAGCGGTACATGTCATGGAGAACAGGTTTCACTGTGAGCGATACATGTCATGGAGAACAGG
>JADBJO010003678.1:195000-210000 GCA_016801955.1 Conus betulinus | reverse complement strand
ACAACAACAACAACAACAACAACAACAATTCCACGATGCAGGTCAGGAATTGGCGGGACAGGATGTGGGTCTTTTGATGTCGCCTAAGAGATGGGATATCCGCTTGTAAGCTAGACAAAACGCAGAGATGCTTGATTACGAGAGGTGTTTTTGAAAATCGAAATTTTGATGCTGTGTGTAGAGAAACCCGGAAAAAAAAAAGACGTTGATTGCTGAAGAATTTCAGATTCCTCTTGCTACTCTGTGCAACATTGTAAAACAAAGGGACAAACACAAAAATCCGTTCTTGGGCAGTACAACTGACCCGCAGCTACACAAAAGAATAGGAAGGCGAAACATGAGGACATTGACAATCAGCTTCTGCAATGGTTTGTTCAAGCGAGGTATGTTATGTTACTATCTCCCACACCACCACGCCTGCCTGCCATCTCTCTCTCTCTCTCTCTCTCTCTCACACACACACACACACACACACACACACACACACACACACACACACACACACTCTCTCCTCTCCCTCTCTCCATCACTCCCACTTTCCACTCCCCCCCCCCACCCTCTCCCCACTCACACTCACACACACACACACACACACACTCACTCTTTCTCCTCTCTCTCTGTCTGTCTGTCTCTGTCTGTGTCTTCTGTTTCTTTGTTTCTCGTGCATGTGCACGTATCCGAGAAGCTTAATAAATAATCAAGGAATCACGTGCTATTTCGGATTCATTCGTTCATTTCACATTTGACGAGCGTCTGTATGTAATAGCCTACAACTTATGAGTACCTGAGCGCTGTTAAATACTGCTCGGAAATACTTGTGTGGGTACTTGTGTGGCGTGCGTGCGTGCGCGCGTACACACACACACACTCTCTCTCTCTCTCTCTCTCTCTCTCTCTCTCTCTCTCTCTCTCTCTCTCTCTCTCTCTCTCTCTTTCAAACTTTCATGTTCTGATTCCGATGACAGATTATAAAACAGTTCCTACCTGCATTTCAAGACGATTCTACACAAGGCTTGAAATAAATCTTTTGTAGTGTGTGATATAGTATTGTCTCTGATGCAATTCCAGATACAACATATGGTAACATATCTATATGCATTCTTGTTAAAATAAGAGTATATACATGTACTTGCATATTTGTAAGCACACACACACACACACACACACACACACACACACACACACACACACACACACACACACACACACACATACACACGCGCGCGCGGCGCGCGCACACACACACACACACACACACACACACACACACACATCATGGATGTTCGTCGCAAAGCGACGATGACGTCAGTGGCGCCTTTGGTGTGTTATGGTTTATGTTTGAGGACTGAGGACTCGTCCGAGAATAAGAGATTCATTTATTTATAGGTACATTTGTTAATATTGGGAAATTTCTTTACGATTATGTTGACTTTAACTATTTACCGTTACGTTCTAAAAAATCCCCCCCCTCTCCTCTCTCTCTCTCTCTCTCTCTCTCTCTCTCTCTCTCTCTCTCCACACACCACATAATACTCACACGAAAATGTTGATCCCTCTTTCTCTATGTCATGACGGCCAATGGCTCCAAGAATAAATCTATACTCTCCTTTGTCGCATTTTTACTCGTCTATCGTGTTTATGTGTTTAGAGAGAGAGAGAGAGAGAGAGAGAGAGAGAGAGAAAAAAAAAAAACACTAGAAGTTTTATGTCACAGGCCAAAGTTTACTTGCGAAATCAAACCAAAGAGTCTTCTCTCTCTCTCTCTCTCTCTCTCTCTCTCTCTCTCTCTCTCTCTCTCTCTCGCTCTCACTTCTCTGTGTGACTCTCTTTGTCTCTCTCAGTGTCTCTGTCTGTGTATGTGTGTGTCTCAATCTCTGTCTGTCAGTCTCTCTCTCTCTCTCTCTCTCTCTCTCTCTCTCTCTCTCTCTCTCTCTCTCTCTAACACTGACGTACACACACTAACAATTACTGAAACGTGCAGAGAAAAAGAGAACCAAAGCAAAAACAAACAAAAACTCGGATATAACAAACACTCTGGAAAATATTTTTTAGAACTCTCGATTATAACAAACCTCGGCTGTAAGAAAACTCGGTTATAAGAAACAACAAAAAAATCCCCCTCAGCTTTCTTATAACCGGATTATACTGTATCTTCTTTTTAGGGCAGAGGAGGGCAGGGGGGAGGAAAAGGTAAGAAATAATGTCAAGAACAGTACACATTTAAATATAAACTACACTATCATCATTATAAAAATATGCTAATTTGAGATTGAGAGATAATTTTTGCAACCTCAACAATTTCTGAACTGAAAGAAAATAGCGTGAGCCGGTTTGAATTTCGAAATTTCAATGTTTGCTTTTGAATAAAGAGCATTTAAAATGGGGCAATGGAAAAAAGTATGTTCACCAGATAATGGCTTTAGAACATGCACACGCTATATTTTGGGAATATTTGGTCTCCAAGAGTTCAAACGTATCTTGTATATTAAACTAGAAATATGTCTAGGACATGTTTCCATTACACATTTATCTTGAGACTTTTCAATTCGGAAACAGCTATCCAATAACGAATGTATTTCAGATATATCTAACTTCAAATTACTTTTTGCAGCATTGTCCATTACCCCGCGTCTGGCTAGTTTATCTGCTATTTCATTCCAATAAATACCACAGTGTGAAGGGACCCAGCAGAAGACTACATTAATTCCTGTGGAAATAATGTAATTAATTAGATGCTTTATTTCAAAGATTAAATCTTTCCCGTGTTTTAACATCCCAAACTTTCAAACTTTCTAACACTGCTTAGAAATCAACACAGAATAAAATGTTACAGAAAGAATGATTACTATCACAAATAAAGAGTAATGCCATAAGAATAGCATACAATTCTGCCGTAAAAAAAGAGAATCCTTTTCCAAGGCTGTATGCTTTTTGAACTTTTAAAGCCGGAATAACAAAACCCGAACCTGCACTTAACTGGCAAACGGAACCATCCGTAAAAATTTTTAAATGATTTGAATATTTGTTTTCTAAATTTTCTCTCACTTTAGAAGTTAAAATGTTAATGTTATCATTTTTCGGACATCAGTGTAATCTACATCAAAGATAGCTTGTCTATGTTCCCATGGAGGCACCGGGGGGGAACAACAGGAGCAGGTGAGAGTGAAGTGACATCAATATTGCATTTTTCAAAAGAATCTTTCGTGTAATTTCGAATGGGACAAAGATAATCTAGCTGTTGAGCTCTTTTCGGATATTCAACATTTGAATCCATCAATACTTCGTTTTCGACTGAATTAGGTACTGAAAGACTTCTTGCAATATATTTGGCCACAGCTAATCTGCGTTGATCTGACAGTGATAGCATATCAATTTCTTTGTACACCTTCAATGTGTTTGTGTGTGTGCACTGGGACACCAAGCGCTAATTTGATAGCTTTGCTGTCTATACTTGCAATTTTTTCAGTAGACTTTGAGGAGCCGAAAAATAACTTCTTGTCCGTACACTAGTTTTGATCTTATTAGAGAAACAGCTAGGTGCAGGAGGGTTTTTGTATCTTGAGCCCACGGCTGAGTACAAATAATTTTCAATAAGTTTAAACGTTTCCTTGTTTTAGTTATCAAGCTTTCAATGTAAAAACGCCAGTTAAGTTTAGGGGTTAAATTCACACCCAGAAATTTTATGTTTTGTGAGTACTGCAATTCAGATCCATTCAATTTGAAGCTTGGCAAATACAGTGGATTGTCTCCATTATTGAAAAACATTAATTGTGTTTTTTCACCTGAGAGAATAAGCCCATTATTTTCCATAAAGTTGTTTAATTTATCTATTTCTAACTGATATATCTTCTGTATATGATTCGTAACTCTCTTGCCAGTATGCTTTCGAATATTTGTATTTATCCACATAGCAATGTCATCAGCATATGTACTAAACTCACACTTTTTGATAATATCTTTGGAAGATCATAAATAAGAATGTTAACACAACATGGGGGCTATAATAGAACCCTGGAATTCCGATATCAATGCTCTGAAAAGACGAGTAAACCTTCCCTATTCTTGTACATATGGATCTCTGCGATAAAAAAAACTTTTAAAGTATTGAAACATCATCGTTCCATTAATTCCTATTTCTTTCAATTTATAAAGTAGTCTAGCGTGCCAGATACTATCATACGCTTTTCTGATATCAAAAAAAGTAGCAAAGTGTGCTTTTCCGTCTAGCAAACTGCTTTTTAATTTGACTTGTAAGTTTCACCAAATGATCTATTGTACATCGACCTTTACGAAATCCCGCTTGATTCACTGGGATTATACTTTCTTTTTCACAAAAATATAAAAGACGTCTTTGGATAATCTTTTCTAACAACTTTCCAACATGAGAGGTTAGTGCTATTGGCCTGTAGCTACCAATGTCTGACCTGGGCTTACCTTGTTTTGGAACTGGGACTACAACAGATCTCTTCCAGATACTAGGGAGTTCCATTAAACCAACATTTTTGGTAAAATGAATGCAGTAATAATCGTTTCCAATATGAAGGCAAGTGGTATAACAGTTGATAGGATATACCATCTAGGCCAACACAGCTTGAATTTGAAGAAAAAAAGATTCTAACGTCTCATAAAATTCATCATATGTAATAGGAGCGTTTAAATAATGGGAATGATTTGGTGGTGGATCCTGGTAGATAGTTCGTTTTTCTTCCTCCTCTCTCTAAAACACCTGATAGATGGACTGAGACTAGACAGCAAGTTATTTTCTGAAAATATTTTGACGAATGCCTCAGCTTTCTCCTGTGAGAGGATGGAAGAACATTATTATCTAACTTAATAGGGTACTGTTGCAAACAATAACCATTTTTCAATTTTTTAACCATTTTCCAAACCTTATGGATATCTTTTGATTCCGATATTTTGGATCTACAAAATTCTGAGAAATGTATTCTTTTCGCTCGGGCAACGACCCTGTTACTGTTATTTTTGGCATGTTTCATAGCTAGGAAATTTTCATCTGTTCTCACTTTCAGCCAAGCTTTATAAGCTTCTTTTTTAAGAGCTACAGCTATCGCACAATCTAAATTCCACCATGAATGAATTACCAACATATTTCCACTGTTGGGCATCTTTACAAATAGGAATAGATTTTCCGGCAGCCTGTAAGACATGTCGACAAAACTCTGTATAATATGCATCTATACCTTCATTTTCAATGCTACGGAAATGTGTATTGGACAAGATCGATTCATACAGAGACCAATTTGCATTTTTATATGAAAACTTTTGGGATACTATCTTCATTTCCATCTTCTTCATTTTCAATATGCTCCTTTAACTGTATGATGATTGGGGGAAATGATCGCTGCCCAAAGTATCATCCTCTGTTGACCATACCGAGTTTACTGCCAACTCCGGAGAAAGAAAATTAAAGATAAATCAATAGAAGTAGGTTTATGAGTGGAAATGTCTGGCAGTCTGGTAATACTACCGTCGTTTAATAATACCAATTTGGAGTCAACAATATTTTCAACTAAACGGTTGCAAGTTATAGTGGTGCAACCATATTCCCAAAATGGAGCATGCGCATTGAAATCTCCCAGTATTACCCATTTGTTGTTTGACAAAGGAAGGTTTTTTAACCAGTCTGTATTATCTGCCTTTGGGCCACTGGGATAGTAAACAGAAATGATGTTCAAATTGTCTGCTTGTTCAGTTTTACGGTAACCCCCCAGTTGCGAAAACTTCAGCATTAGTAGGAGTAGGAGGGTTCAGAGGACAATAATTTAGATCCCTTCTCACATAAATGGCAGTTTGAATCTTTTTACCATCATTCCTATAGTTATACAAAGGTGGATAATAAAAATTGCGTATTTTCGGTAGCTTATGAGCATCTACATTTAGTGATTGTAATGCTAGCACTGAATAATATGCTGATATATTGATTTTCAAAGTGTAAGAGATTTGTTGATATTGACCGACAGTTCCATTGAAATATTAATAAATTATCATTGGAAGTTTTCATAAGACATAGTTAAAAGAATCAAATGGCAAGGTGAAGTTGACGAAGTCACCAAGGGACGAATGCCAGCTGTAAGAGTCCCATGTGTCCCCTGCACGAGGATGGAAAAGCCACGGATCGGGGAGCTCCGACTCCGACACGACCAGCACGAGGTGGGGGAAATGGCTCGTGGTTCCAGGCGCCTCTCCCGCGTGTCTGATTCTGGCGATGTCTCCGGCGCTGTCTCTGCCAAAAGAGACGATGGACATGCCGCCCCAGATTTCCGGCGAGGATGCTGGTACCTCTGTCAGACGGGTGGATGGCATCCCTCATGAGCCGGTTGTTGAGTGGATCAAGGTTCTCATGAGAGAGTAGAGATGTCTGATGACGAGGAAAAAAATTCGGAAAACAGTAAAGCGTTTAAATAGTTGTCGTCTCCCCTCCAGAATCTGATCTTTGACTGGCGTTGCTTTGCTTACCACGACTTTTGTTTTCGGAGATTGCTGTTTGATTTTGTTGACAACACTAATCATCTTTTTTGCTGTAACTCCAGGGTCAGTACTTTTCAAATCATTTATTCCAGTATGCAGTATCACACAATCAATCGGAACTTCTGAACCAATGTTTTCAAGTTCTTTTTCACAGTCTGAGATCTTGAAAGCTCTTTTGGACAACTTTAAGTCCGTAGGCCTCTCCCAGGCGCCTAGCGTTGACTCTTGACATAACAGAGTCGTGCAAAAAAAAGAACATTGGGAAGAGAGTCGGAATGTACCTTTTTAGCGTCATCGGACTTGATGCCAATAGATTTGACGTCAGCCAACTGTTCCTTTTTCTTTGCTTCAGATGGTTTTTTCTTCTGGGGGGCTTTTGTGGCACTGACTTTTGCTGGTGGAGTTTCGCTGGAATAAATTTGTTTTGAGCTGAAGACTCGCTTGTCTGCATATGTCGGTATGTTGCTACGTTGTGTTGTATCAGAAGATGTTGTTGTTGTTGTTGACTATTTGTTTGTGTACCAACACTTACGGTTCCAGCTTGTTTGTAGCTCCTTTCTTTGTTTTCTTTCGTCAGCTCCTCAACTTTCTTTTCTAAGACCGAAATTCTGTCGCAGAGCATTTGAATTGTGCACGTCAGTAATTCTAGGGAACATTCAGACTGACCAGTATTTCTATCAGGGTTTTCGCTCGCCGTTGCAGGATCTGATCTGCTGTGGCTGTTCGTTTGGCTAGATCCCTGCTCGGTCGGAGTCGTAGATTGAGATTGAGATCCAAGCCTAGAACATTCACAAGAATCAAACTTACTTTTTGTTGAGCATTTTTTTCTTTTCTTTCTTTGTGGCTGCTCTTGTTTTACCATTTTCAAGTTGCGTGCGTGCGTGCGTGTGTGTGTGTGTGTGTGTGTGTGTGTGTGTGTGTGTGTGTGTGTGTGTGTGTGTGTGTGTGTGTGTGTGTGTGTGTGTGCACATTTTTCCTTTACATCAGTTTATATTTCAATAATAATCAATCTGCTTTTACGCGCACTTCCAGTTTCCTAATGTAAAGTAGTGCTCGATTCGTAAGGTCTCCAGCGCAGCATGCTTAGGGTGTTTCCCCCACTTGAGAGTACCGGCCCAAAACGATGAAATGGACAATGTGTCATGTTGTTCGTCATGTCCAACAACAGACCGCTCTTGCCATGAACACAGCGTGCAGATCAACTTGCTCCTTCTGCTCCCAGACAAATAGCGGCAAAGGAACGCTTGACTGTTGAAATATTGATTTTTAGCACTACCGTGTACAAGTGCGCGTCCTTATACCCACGGGAGAAAATCACAGTCGTGGTAGATGATGAAAAGAAAAAAAAAAAAAGTTCTTTTGTGGAAATAATTACACTAAAGCGAAGTGAACGGAGATTGCGACAGTGCAGACCCAGTCGTCTGACGGCATTTCACCGACAAAACCACCATCAACGAAATGCTCCAAAAATCAACATGCCACGCTGCCTGCTTGCCTTAGATCTCACAGTCAGGACTGGTGTTAACTAATGACTGGCGGTGACGGTGCACGCTGCGGGTGGTAATCTGAATCAGAGAAACAAGATGGGAGCGGGGAGCACAGAAGACTGCAGGATAGTTGGACTGGTATGGATGCTTCACCCAGAACACCACGTCATAGCCAATACATGCCTATTCTGGAAGGGGATGACGGGGGGGGGGAGGAGGGGGCATGTTTAGCTGGCTGGCTGGACCAGAAAGGGGTTAAATGGTCAGTCTGCAGTTCATTGCGAAAATAAACGACGTAATTGCCAGACAGCGTGTCTGTTCTTTCGCACTGACACAAGTTGGCATTTCTGAAATACATGTAAATCGGATGTTGCAGCGTTTCCCATGCGTTGCATCGGTGTGTGACCTAGCAGAACATACGACCTTCGGTGGCACAACTGATTCCACCTACCACTGCAAACAACTGGTCATGGAGTAGTAAACGTTGTTGTTGTTTGTTGGTATTGTTTCGAGACCAACGGTGTTGCGCCACGGACCAGTCAGTTGTGCAGTTGCAGCGCCTGCTGTGGCTGAAGAGCCCGATCCTCGAGTGGAAGACTCTGTGGCAGCTGCTGCTGGTGAAGTCTTGGTCATCAGTGTCTGTGGGTGCCGACACAATTCTCTGCCGTCTGCGGCGCCTCCGTTCCTCCCACTGGGCCTCTCTCCTCTGCTCTGCTCTGCTTGCTTGATGCCGGCCTTGATGGTGGACCGCCAGCTGACCCGGTCTGAAGCTGCTGTCTCCAGGTCTGCTGGGTCAATAGTAAATGACACACGGGAAAAAGGGCGGCTACGGACGCGTAGAATGTAAGCATATGAAAGCAGCAGCTAAACCTGAATGTGAGACTGTAGTAGATGGGTTGTCAGCACAGCCAAAAAGAACTTGACACCCGGGTCAAAGCAAAAAAAAAAAAAAGTCTCGCCGGGATTGGAAAATGCGAATTCTTAATAATGCAGGCACTGCGGGATATGGACCAGTGAACATCTCACAGTATGTCTCAAGACGTGTGGTAAATCCTTAGAGATCCATAGAATCTGTTCAAACTTTCCCCATGTCGACTAAAATAAACATCAGAGAAAATACACGTTTATTGGCGAGGGTGGCATCAACACTAAAAAAAATAAATACATAAATATTTTTTTAAAATCATGACGCAAAACTGTATGAAGGTATTTCAGTTGAAAAAAAACTGAGTGTTGGTCCTGTTCAAGAGAATGAAAACATGCCTCACAAATGTGAAGCATTTAGCCTCTGATAAACCTCTACAGGCAAAATGATAGACACAAACAGTTCAGATTTACTATGAAATGCCCTCACAGGAAGTAGAAAGAAAATAGTCCAATAAAAACGCACGTGGGCAGTTTGAGGCATATTCATCTATTACTCGTCAAAGCACAAAACGCTACCCACGATCCCTGAGACACAGAGTGGTGCCAGGACAAGCAGCCTGAAAGGGACGGTACTCTGACAGAGTGGTGCCAGGACAAGCAGCCTGAAAGGGATGGTACACTGACCCATTTCAAGCGTGAAGGAAATTTGCCAGTGGAAGTTATGAAACCAAGGCAACAAAATCTGCTTTCTGGAACATCGCTCAGACAGAAAGTGCGTGCAGATATATGCAAAGTGCAAAGAGATACCCCCCCCCCCCCAAAAAAAAAAAATAAATAAAAAAAATAAAAAATAAATAAATAAATAAAAAATAATAATAAAATAAAATAAAAAATAATAATAATAATAATAAAATTTAAAAATAAATAAATAAAAAAAATAATTAAATGAAATAAAATAAATAATAATAAATAATAAAATAATAATAATAATTATAATAATAATAATAATGAATAAATAAATACATAAATAAATAAATGAAATAAAAGGAAAACATATTTGGAAATCTAATCCCCAATCCAACGTGCATAGTCTTGAGCTGTAGCCCCACCTGTCTGCATTTAGAGTGATAGACCCAGCCATTTCAAAACCATTCTCCAACAGATGCATCCCACACACCACTGTGTGGAGTTCTGCCAGAAGTAAATCTGCCAATTCTGAGTGCCTGTCGTCAGACTCCAGCCATTGGCAAAGAGCAGCGTCCTGCGGGATGAACAAGACCCCTAGCTCAGGATGAACTCCAGAAAGACAGAGAGGGCCAGCCTTAACTGACTGGGGTGCATGGGGACAGGGAGGGCCAGCTTTAACTGACTGGGGTGCATGGGGACATGGAGGGCCAGCCTTAACTGACTGGGGTGCATGGGGACAGAGAGGGACAGCCTTAACTGACTGGGGTGCATGGGGAAAGAGAGGGCCAGCCTTAACTGACTGGGGTGCATTGGGACATGGAGGACCAGCCTTAACTGACTGGGGTGCATGGGGACATGGAGGGCCAGCCTTAACTGACTGGGGTGCATGGGGACAGGGAGGGCCAGCTTTAACTGACTGGGGTGCATGGGGACACGGAGGGCCAGCCTTAACTGACTGGGGTGCATGGGGACAGAGAGGGACAGCTTTAACTGACTGGGGTGCATGGGGACAGAGAGGGCCAGCCTTAACTGACTGGGGGGTGCATGGGGAAAGAGAGGGCCAGCCTTAACTGACTGGGGTGCATGGGGACAGAGAGGGACAGCCTTAACTGACTGGGGTTCATGGGGAAAGAGAGGGCCAGCCTTAACTGACTGGGGTGCATGGGGAAAGAGAGGGCCAGCCTTAACTGACTGGGGTGCATGGGGACAGAGAGGGACAGCCTTAACTGACTGGGGTGCATGGGGAAAGAGAGGGCCAGCCTTAACTGACTGGGGTGCATGGGGAAAGAGAGGGGCAGCCTTAACTGACTGAGGTGCATTGGGACATGGAGGGCCAGCCTTAACTGACTGGGTGCATGGGGACAGAGAGGCCAGCCTTAACTGACTGGGGTGCATGGGGACAGAGAGGGGCCAGCCTTAACTGACTGGGGTGCATGGGGACAGAGAGGGCCAGCCTTAACTGGCTGGGGTGCATTGGGATGAACTCTAGAAAGACGAAGAGGGCCAGCCTTAACTGGCTGGGGTGCATGGGGACAGAGAGGGACAGCCTTAACTGACTGGGGTGTATTGGGATGAACTCTAGAAAGACGAAGAGGGGCCAGCCTTAACTGGCTGGGGTGCATGGGGACAGAGAGGGCCAGCCTTAACTGACTGGGGTGTATTGGGATGAACTCTAGAAAGACGAAGAGGGCCAGCCTTAACTGGCTGGGGTGCATGGGGACAGAGAGGGACAGCCTTAACTGACTGGGGTGTATTGGGGATGAACTCTAGAAAGACGAAGAGGGCCAGCCTTAACTGACTGGGGTGCATGGGGACAGAGAGGGCCAGCCTTAACTGACTGGGGTGCATGGGGACAGAGAGGGACAGCCTTAACTGGCTGGGGTGCATGGGGACAGAGAGGGCCAGCCTTAACTGACTGGGGTGCATGGGGACAGAGAGGGCCAGCCTTAACTGGCTGGGGTGCATTGGGATGAACTCTAGAAAGACGAAGAGGGACAGCCTTAACTGACTGGGGTGCATGGGGACAGAGAGGGCCAGCCTTAACTGACTGGGGTGCATGGGGACATGGAGGGCCAGCCTTAACTGACTGGGGTGCATTGGGATGAACTCTAGAAAGACGAAGAGGGACAGCCTTAACTGACTGGGGTGCATGGGGACAGAGAGGGACAGCCTAAACTGACTGGGGTGCATTGGGATGAACTCTAGAAAGACGAAGAGGGACAGCCTTAACTGACTGGGGTGCATGGGGACAGAGAGGGACAGCCTTAACTGACTGGGGTGCATGGGGACAGAGAGGGACAGCCTTAACTGACTGGGGTGCATTGGGATGAACTCTAGAAAGACGAAGAGGGACAGCCTTAACTGACTGGGGTGCATTGGGATGAACTCTAGAAAGACGAAGAGGGCCAGCCTTAACTGACTGGGGTGCATTGGGGTGAACTCTAGAAAGACGAAGAGGGACAGCCTTAACTGACTGGGGTGCATTGGGATGAACTCTAGAAAGACGAAGAGGGACAGCCTTAACTGACTGGGGTGCGTTGGGATGAACTCTAGAAAGACGAAGAGGGCCAGCCTTAACTGACTAGGGTGCATTGGGATGAACTATAGAAAGACGAAGAGGGCCAGCCTTAACTGACTGGGGTGCATGGGGACAGAGAGGGACAGCCTTAACTGACTGGGGTGCATGGGGTCAGAGAGGGCCAGCCTTAAACTGACTGGGGTGCATGGGGACATGGAGGGCCAGCCTTAACTGACTGGGGTGCATGGGGTCAGAGAGGGCCAGCCTTAACTGACTGGGGTGCATGGGGACAGAGAGGGACAGCTTTAACTGACTGGGGTGCATGGGGAGAGAGAGGGCCAGCCTTAACTGACTGGGTGCATGGGGAAAGAGAGGGGCAGCCTTAACTGACTGGGGTGCATGGAGACAGAGAGGGCCAGCCTTAACTGACTGGGTGCATGGGGACAGAGAGGGCCAGCCTTAACTGACTGGGTGCATTGGGATGAACTCTAGAAAGACGAAGAGGGCCAGCCTTAACTGACTGGGGTGCATTGGGATGAACTCTAGAAAGACGAAGAGGGCCAGCCTTAACTGACTGGGGTGCATGGGGACAGAGAGGGCCAGCCTAACTGACTGGATTGCATGGGGACAGAGAGGGCCAGCCTTAACTGACTGGGGTGCATGGGGACCTGAGAGGGTAGACAAAATCATGTTAAACATTCTGTCAATGAAAAGGTTCTGTAACCCTGCATGTTTATGAACGTCAGACATATATATACTATTTGTCATGTGCACATGTTATGTTGAGTGTAATGTGCACATGTTGTTTGCGTGTACGTGCAGAGTGTATTTGGGGCAGATGTGCATGTGTGTGTACGACCCCTAGAGTATGGCAGTGGTGACCCCGACGTGATCCGAACACGCAACCTTGTGTTCGATAATACATGGGTAACTCCGAAAATTGTAGAGAACACGCCCAAGGTTTGTTTTCTTAAACATATCTTCCACCCCACCCCCATCCGTCTTATCACCCTCACAATGTCTAAAGCAGTTCCAACCCGTATCCTTCTCCACTTTGACAATGTGTTTCTCTAAGACCTAGTTGCAAAGTGTGACGACTGCAGGCGGAAGTCTAAACAAATCTTACATAAAATGCTAGTGAATCGCCAAGAGAAACGTGGACAAACGAGTCACAAGACAAAACAAAACGCATTTCGACCTCTTAGGTCTTCTTCAGGCAAGACACCAACAAATAGGACAATGAAAATGAATGAGTTTGTCATTCGGCTTAGATCTCTTCAGCGCAAGGTAGGCGGTGAATGAAAACGAGGCTGTTATAAGGGAGATAATGTGTGAGTCAAGGTAGTAATGATTATGATTATATTATTGATAGGAATACAAATAAAGGGTCAAATATATTGAGGGGAAAAAAAAAAAGATTACTACTACTTTTGGTGACAATATGGCAATAGCAATTGTAGTATGGGAGAAAGGGAAGTGGGTTAGAGGATTCTTAAACCGCATGGTTGCCGTGGCAACATTCTTAGTGGCGATGGCGATGATGATGTTAATGCTAGTTAATGTTAATACTAACAATAGTATTACTGATGATAATGCTAACAATTATTCTGAAGGGAAAGGCAATAAAACCATGATACAGAAATATATTTAGAAAATACGTTTTTTTTTATAATAATCATCATAATAAATAAATTCAAAGATAAATAAATAAATGCATAGATAAATGAAACGCAAATTGTAAAATAAATAACTAAAGTAAAAATGAAATAAAACATAAATTGAAAAAATGATCATAAATATATAATTGAGAAATAGTATGATAATAGTATAGAAATAATAATTGAAAAAAAAAACAATCTAATAATGGTAGTGATACTAAAGGTATTAATACTAATACTAAGGGGATTGAAAAACAAAAGCTGCACACACACACACACACACACACACACACACACACACACACACACACACACCACCACCACCCACCACCACCACCACCAACAACACCACAACAACAACAACAACAACAACAACCAAGGGGAGGAGGGAGAGGGGAGGACAGGACGTACAGACAGGAGACAGAAGGTATAAATTATGGGAAGAATGGAATCTGATAGGTATATTAATAATGATATGGATATTAATAGTTTTCTTACTAATTGTGATTGTAGCTATACAGTATTGATAGTGATGCTATAAGGGGGGTGGAAAAATGGTAAAACTGGAATGTCAGAAATATTGTAAAGAATAATAAGTATAGTAATGATAGTATAAAATAAAACATTAGTAATAGTTGTAAAGTTGTAACAAAAGGTATACTGAATGAAGTAGATAAATAAAATGAAATGAAAAATACAAATGAGTAGATGTATATTTATACATGTGTTCATGTGGGTTTTTCTGCCCCGACCGGCTCCTACCAGAGTTGAGTTTGCTGCGGACTCAGTTGGGAAGACTGGGACCACACAGTCGAGTTTCATCCACTTAATGGATGCGTTTCTGAGAGTGTTGCTCAAATTTCCTGACCAACACTGCAGGTGCCTGTATCTCTCGGGCCTGGTTGACGCCGGGATATATTATGAAAGAAAGCGTAGAGTACAGCCCTGTCATTTAGTCTCAGACCGAAATGGAAATCCGTGCATCATCTTAATCATCCTCATTCTCATCGATCAGCATTGGAAAAAAAAAAATCTCAGGTTCTGTGGCCCTTCATGCCCTGCTCTCATGGTGACCTCAGTTTCGATGTCCTCTCCACGTCTGTGGCCTTGGTTTGGTTCCGTCGGGGTCACCGGTATCGGCGAGTCCATGGGGGCTGTCGTTGGACGGACGTGGTGGCGCCCCTCCGGAGGGAGAGCTCACTCACGCTGGCTCCGCGACTAGCAATTATTGTCGTCAGTAGGGGGCTTAGTAGGTGGTGTCCTGCGTATGTTAGATCAGAACAGGCGCCACTGA
>JADBJO010003678.1:175000-190000 GCA_016801955.1 Conus betulinus | reverse complement strand
AAGGCCACAGGAGGTAATTCGGTGATCAATTACAAAAAAGAATAAGGCAGAGCATATGTTAGTTTAACCGTGAATTATTAAAATAATCATTGATCCAATGATAATGGAAAATAGTACATGCATACGAAATAATAAATAAAAAGATAAAATATGCAGGGTTCAATTTCCGAAACAACAACAGTTGCTGACATTTATACTTGCGATATTAGCTCAGACTGAATATTAGAGAACTGTTAAAATAAATTGTTTTTTCATTATTTCAAATAGAGGCGTTTATACGCGCAACTTTAAACGAATTAATGCTTTTCTTCTGTTTAACATATGTTGGCATAGAATTCCAAAGTGTTCCACCAGAGTAAACTAAGCTACTTTTAAAAGATCGATTCTTGGTTTCGGTATGATTATATTATTAGTATATCTTGATTGATTGACTGGAAATCTTGCAGATATATTTGAGGGTGCTAATTGGTTCATAATTCTGAACATCATTATTGCTTTATTATATTCAAATTTATAAGAAAGGGGCAATATATCTAATTCGAGGTAATCTTGAGTAGTTATGTTGATGTTTTTTGAAGTACTGTTTTTGATAGCCCGTTTATGGGCCCTGCGCAACGGTTTTAACGTGACTGCACTGCAAGAATCATAGAGAGTAGAAGAGTAGTTAATGTAGGACTGGATATATGCATGATAGAAATGTTTACGAGAGTTTATATCTAGAATTTTTTTAATTTCGAAAGCTGAAAAATTTCTGAGAAACTCGTTTGCTTAAGTTGGAAACATGTGGCGACCAGGAAAGATTATTATCAATAGTGATTCCTAACACTTTATGAGTGCTAACTTCTTCTAGCTTGTTGTTATTAATAAATACAGGGGGCGTTGGAGTACTTAAATTTGTCTTTTTTGACGAGGTAATAAGCATGTACTTTGTTTTCTGATCATTTAAGGACATGTGATTCATTTCTGTCCAGTTAATTAGTCGAGTTACATTTTCTTGTAGGTTATCTGATAAGTGTTTCAAATCAGTATGTTTTGAATTAATGGATGTGTCATCTGCAAAAAGTGTAATAGTGAGAACTAAGTAGTACATACAATCAAATATGCACCGTAGCCTATGATATTTCCGTGGGTAAGGTTTTTGCTGGCTATTTTCCAAAACTGGGCAACAAAACACCGTATATAGTTGGCTTTCCTCTTCTTGCGTAGAGAGAGAGACAGAGAGAGAGAGAGAGAGAGAGAGAGAGAGAGAGAGAGAGAGAGAGAGAGAAGAGAGAGAGAGAGAGAGAGAGAGAGAGAGCGCACACCACACAGAGACACAGACAGACAGACAGACACACACACACACACACACGCGCGCGCGCGCGCGCGCGCGCGCGTGCGCGCACACACACACACATGCATACAGACAGACAGACAGACAGAGAGACAGACAGACAGAGAGACAGACAGACAAACATACAGAGAGAGAGGGAGGGGGGATAAGAGCAACAGAAACAATGAAGGAGACCGATACATGGAAGTGAAAAGAAGCTACAGAAACAGTGGGGGAAAGGACATTGCGGGAGGGGGGTGGGGGTGGGGGGGGGGGGGGGGGGCCAGAAGAAGAGCCCCTGTGGGGGTGGGGGGGGGGGGGTGGCGGGGAGGAAGGAGCTAATTTCCTGACACACTCTATTGACGAAGCTCGAAGACTGAATCGATACCGTCCAGGACAATGACACCGCTGAGTAGTCACCGCCACCCTCACTCTCCTACTAATGTTTATTACCGCCTACAGCGGGGGGGGGGGGGGGGGGGGGGGGGGGGGGGGGGGGGGGGGGGGCGGGAGGGGCATTTCAAAAGAACAGTGCGGGGCTAAGCGTCGGCAGTATAAACTCTTCATTTCCATGACTCTTATACCAATGGCTGGAGACGATACGGGCAGCAATGTGCGAGGCGGTTTTGGGATCGTGAGCTCCATTTTAGAATACCAGCAGCATCAGCAGCAATGATAGCATCATTTACATGGGCTAGTGCCATAGGCTGAAGGTGATGGTTGTAGTAGTAGCGGTGCTGATGGTAATGCCAGACACGGACACCAACACATACACTCACGTCCCTTAACTTTCCTCTTTTTTTTTCACTGCAAAACAATTGACACATGAACTGCGCCATCCAACTATTCTACAGAACAACATTGTTTACTACTAATATGTAAAACTGCAGTTTCATTACATCACAGTCCTTTTTTTTTTGGGGGGGGGGGGGGGGGGGGGAGGTAGGAATTGTTGTTCAATTGTTTCACTGTTCTATTGTCATCGCTTTGTTCACAGTTACGCTGAAAAAGTACATTATTTACTTTACTCGGGGAGTTTTATTTGAAGTCGACTGTTTCAATGTCTGTGACGATAACATGAAATTGTTGCCGGATTACTGCAGCACCCACCTTAATGTGTATGCCAGTCTTGTAAGTATAGCTACACATTTCCTTGTGCAACCTCTGTCTGTCAATCTATCTGTCCGTCTGTCTGTTGTCTGTCTGTCTCTGTCTCTCTCTGTCTCTCTCTCTCTCTCCAGGTAAAACTTGCATACTTATACACACACAAATACGCGAGCGAGCGCAAGCGCGCGAACACACACACGTGCACACACACACCACACACACACACACACACACACAACACACACCCACACACACCACACACAGAGAGAGAGAGAGAAAGGGGAGAGAGAGAGAGAGAGGGCGGGAGACAAGTTATGAAGACAGACAAGCACACCAACAGACAGGCACGAGAGAGAGGAGAGAGGAGAGAGAGAGAGAGAGAGAGAGAGAGAGAGAGAGAGACAGACAGACAGACAGACAGACAGACAGACAGACAGTCAGACGCTGCGATGCAGAAAAGCATGGGCCCGAGGAAGGCGCAGGGGAGGGAGAGGGGGCAGGGGGGTGGGGGAGAAGAGGCGATGATCGAACACTATCTTTCCCCGTCGGGTGAGGGAGGGGTAGGGGCGGGGGGGGGGGGGGGGGGGGGGGCGAGGAAGGGGGAAGAGGGGGGCAAGGCCGCTCGTTATTGGCGGCATCATGAACACCGGTTATAAAGATCGACCAGGCGCTGTCTGTCGCGCTAAAAACACGAGGGGCTTTATTGCACATCAAAGACTGGCCTTTGTTATGGCCAAATGACCGGACTCCTGTCCCACCTGCACCGCAGCGGATTGGAGGGGGATGCTATGTGTGAATCAGTGTGTGTGTGTGTGTGTGTGTGTGTGTGTTGTTGTACAGTAGTGCGCATAGCCTAGTTGTGTTGCCTGCTAGCTGGCAGTAGGCATACGTTGTTCAGGTGAGGAGAAAGTGGACTGTGAAAAATCAACGACTGAGACACTGTCTGTCTGTCCTTCCGACTGTGTGTCTCTTCTGTTTGTCTCTCGTCTGTCTGTCTGTATGTCTGTCTCTGTCTGTTCTGTCTGTCTCTCTCTCTCTCCTCTCTCTCTCTCTCTCTCTCTCTCTCTCTCTCTCTCTCTCACTCTCTCTTCGTGGTGCTCACGAAATTCAAACGGACATGGACATATTTTGGGACGTGTCCTATTTATGCATATATGGTAAAAGTCAAATTTCCGCATCAATGCTTGGTGCACTTTCCTTAAAAAAAGAACACACAACACACACACACACACACACACACAACACACACACACACCACACATACACACACACACACACACACACACACACACACACACACAAGTAAAAAATTCTGAAGTCGACAAGAAATTTCTGAAAAATAACCTATTCATCAGCGAAGACTTCTCTCAGAACGATCAGAAAGAATCTCTCTCTCCCCCCACCAGGGACCAAGGACCAGCAGAAACGGGCGACGATGAAAGACGACCATCAGTTGATAGACGGAAAGAAATTCGTCCAGGACGAGCAGGAGACGGACATCATGGAGTTGACCTTAGAGGTGTGGCCATCCCTGGAGCAGGAACCGACGCCATTCTGTCCATGGATTTCATGCCAAAGACGTGGACGTAAAAAAACAGTCACCGCCATTCTGTCCATGGATTTCATGCCAAAGACGTGTGGACGTAAAAAAAACAGTCACCGCCATTCTGTCCATGGATTTCATGCCAAAGACGTGGACGTAAAAAAAACAGTCACCGCCATTCTGTCCATGGATTTCATGCCAAAGACGTGGACGTAAACAAACAGTCATCGCCATTCTGTCCATGGATTTCATGCCAAAGACGTAGACGTAAAAAAAAACAGTCACCGCCATTCTGTCCATGGATTTCATGCCAAAGACGTGACGTAAAAAAAACAGTCACATGCCAAAGACGTGGACGTAAAAAAAAAACAGTCACTGCCATTCTGTCCATGGAGTTCATGCCAAAGACGTGGACGTAAAACACAGTCACCGGTGACAGCCAGTGTGACTAAACAGCAACGGTTTTATGAACCCATTCATGCCACGATTGCGAAATCACTGCAGCGAGCGGTTTCGTGCGGATCTATTGACGAGGGACAGTGACAAGAGTGCGTATGTGGCTCTGAGTGACGAAGAGTTCTTGAGGAAGCACTAGTTCTGGCGGTGGGGGTAGTGTGTTGACGAGGGACAGTGACAAGAGCGCGTATGTTGCCCTGAGTGACGAAGAGTTCTTAGGAAACAGTCAGGAGCCGACCAATTTTGATGATCGGTTTGATTTAGGGATGATGGCAAACATAAAGAATGTACGTTTCTGCATTGGAACGTTAGCAGTCTGTTATCGTAACTTTCAGTTTTTGTTCGGTACAAATCTTCATTTGATTTCGTTTGTTCGATAGAAACTTTTATGGAAGACTTTGATAATACAGTGTTCACTGAACGCACGACTTCATTCAGTCAAGATGAAGGGGCATTTTTTTTTTGGTAATGCAAGGAGGGAATACAAGACTATCGCTCAGAAAGCAGACGTTGTGTGATAATGTTCAATTTATGAAAATCCTAAATTCTGTGGATAATCAACAAGAATTTTGGAAATCACTGCGTTCGAAGTATAAAAGGAAAACTCAGACTCTTGCTGTGGAGGAATGACTCCGACACTCTCAGCCAGTGTTAGAAAAAGATGTCCCACTTCAGGTAATCCTGAATGTTGCAGGCGATATGTTTACAAATTACATGGCCCTCTACGAACACTCCAGCAGCACAGTACTTCTCTCAATAGCCAGCAGGGCCAGTTCTTCCCGACCACAGTCGGAGTCAGGCAAGGGTGCCTACTATCTCCAGTCTTTTCAACATCTTTCTGGAGAGAATCATGCAAGAGACCCTCGAAGAACACCACACCTCCATCAGCATTGGCGGCAGGCCGGTCTGCAACCTTCGTTTCGCAGACGATATCGACCTCATGGGGGGCAGCAACACCGAGCTCCAGGATCTCACAAACAGACTTGTCACAAGAGCAAGTGCCTACGGCATGGAGGTCAGCACAGAGAAATCAAAGGTCATGGTCACAGCACGACTAACAGCAGTGCCAAACATAACCATGAATGGTGAGCCCCTGGAAGAAGTGACCAGCTTCAGGTACTTGGGAGCAACCCTGTCCAAAGATGGCACCTGCACAGCAGAAATCCGAATCAGGATCAACTCGGCCTCAGCAGTGATGGCCAGACTGAACAGAGTGTGGAAGAGCAACATCAAATCCACACAAAATTCCGGCTCTACAAGTCACTAGTGGTCTCCATCCTCTTATATGGTTGCGAGACATGGACACCGATGGCCGAACCGAGAAAGAAGAATCCAGGCGTTTGGTGCCTGAGGAAACTACTCCGCATCTTCTACAAAGGACACAAGACCAATGGTTATGTGCGGAACCAGATCACTGACATAGTTGGGCCCCACGAACCACTTTTGGCAACCGTCAAACGCAGACGAGGACGGCAGAGAAAGAGCTGGTACGACAATATAAAGGGACTGAACCAAAATGACCATGCCAGATCTCCACACGACAGCCACCAACAGAAGAGCCTGGAGAGAAACGGCGACTGTCTCATCACGTCCCCCCAACGACCCCAGTGGTCAGGGAAATGACTGACTGACTGACCCAACAAAAGGGAGTGGAAGTTTGTGTGCATGACCGTTTTTATTTTTTTCGCGCCATTAAGGCAGCCATACTCCAACTTCGGGGAAGGTGCATGCTATAAGTAACGAGTCATCCATACGAACGGCCAAATTGGCCTTCTCTTCCGAAAGTTGGTGATGGGATTTTACGTGTGTGCAAGATGTTATGCGTGCGTTCACACACGGAACTTCAGTTTATAGTCTCATTCAAAGGACTGTATGGGAAATGGAGGGGAAAATCCCCCTGTACCGAAACAGCCCGGCGGGCTGATTCGAACCTGCAACCCCAGGATCACCCAGGTTACGAATCCGGCGCTCTACCACAGCCCCCAACAAGAGACATGAATCTGCAAGCTATGTATGTTACTGATCTTGGCAAGACTGATAACTATACGTTACGTCAAACTGGGGGGGTGGTACTACCTTGGGTTAGATATGCTGGGGAAAAAAATACAGAGAGGATAAATGCATTAACCCCCTTCCATCACCATCGGCTTGGAAAATGGCAAACACAGGAAACTTCGCAACGACGAAAACCCCTGCAGCATCGTCTACTCTACGACCAGACAACAGACTTCAGACAGATTCGACTAGACGACAGTTACAGGTCTGCGAACAGCGGTTCCTGCCAGGCTGGTACCGGATCAATCTTCACGCCGATGTTGGTCTGGGAGCAACTTGACTTTGATGTCTTGAGGTTAGGACGATAATTTCACCGTCATCATCTCTGGCATCCAGTTAGAAACTTAACACTTCATCTCCTATCACGGGGAGGCGCACGATGCGTTTTGTGCAGCCTGTCTGACGGAGTCTGCTCCCAGAGAGAACTTCTAGGGACAGCATGGAAGGAATCTGAACTCCTGTCTGTTAGTCTGATTCCAGACAGTGATTGGGTTTTACTTTGATGGCCGTGTTCCATCTCTCTGGCGGGCGCCGGTAATAGCTCGTGGAATACCATAAATTCTGCGCTGACTTTGAAAGGAAGAAAACACAAGAAAGAGGTGTAAAAAGTGTAGAAAGCAAATAAAGACAGAAAAGAAGAAAGGAGAGAAAATGTGTCGGATGAGGAAAAAAAAAAAAGAAAGAAGGGAAAATATGTGGTCAAGAATGTGGTGTGGTGTTTGTTCATGGCGAAAGAAAGAAACGCATTGATGAAGGACATAAAGATAACAAAGACATATAGTGACTTTCGAAAACAAACGCTTTTATTGTGCGTGTAGTGTTACAACTCTTCAGAAACACACACACACACACACACACACACACACACACACACACACACACACACACACACACACACACACACATTAATATGTTAACCTTCTACAACAGACTTGTGTTCAATAAGGCAGTATGCATGCCTAATGTTACAAACGGATATGGTCCTAAAAAGATAAGAGTTTCATTCATAACTAACACTTATAGATATAGTCATTTATTATCCTTTCCGAGACCAAGAAATAATCTTTATAAATCCAGTCTTTTGTACTCCCGTGGAAATGTAAGGAACAAGCTACCAATCACTTTTAAAAAAAAACATAAAGAACAAAAAAAAACAGTTTAAGAAAAATCTGAAAAAAGCATCTCATGGATGGTTAGCAATTAATATTTTCTCAAATTCCCTTGAAATAACTCTTCAGTGATTTTACATGAAGTATCCTTGTGTATATGTTTATATGCGTATGTACATGTCTGTTATGTGTGTGTATGCTTTGCAGACAATGTATTGATATTTTACATAACTAAACTCTCTCTCTCCTCTCTCTCTCTCTCTCTCTCTCTCTCTCTCTCTCTCTCTCTCTCTCTCTTTCTCTCTCTCTCTGTCTCTCTCTTGTTACTTCCTTGATATGATAACTATACTAGGCTTGAATTCTTTTTTCGTACTCGCCTCTCTCTCCACCCCACGCCTCCATCCTACCCCCTCCCTCCTCCTATTTCCTCCCCCTCCTCATCCCCCTCAGATTTCACCCCCCCACACCTCCCTCGCCCTTTTCCACACTGATTTTCCTCTTTGTATTTCTTCGTTTTCATTATTTTATTATTCAAGTTTCTTTGTTTTTTGTTATGATGGCGTGATGTAAAAAAGCAGTTTCTCTGCTTATTCAAAGTTCCATCTGGAAATACAATTTTGACTTCACTTGACACACACACACACCCTCTAAAAATGTACATTCGCACTCTTGCACACTCACACTCATGTCCATCTTCCCCTCTTTCCCCCATGCCCCCCCCCTCCCCTCCCCCACTTCCTCCTTTTCCCCCATTCCTCCTGCCCTCCATCATCTCTCTCACTAGTCACAATGTCTCCATGTCCAAGACAATATTGTATAGAGCAGTCACCGTTGAAAGCAATAGGCGTTACTAGTCACAATATTGTATAGAGCAGTCACCGTTGAAAGCAATAGGCGTTACTAGTCATTTCTATTTTCCCTTCCTGAATTGCATAGCGAGAGCAATGATTCATACCAACTCTTGTAATACATAATGTTCATACCACTCTTGTAATACATAATGTTCATACCAACTCTTGTACCACCTCTGGTAATGTGTCATACCAACTCTGGTAATACATAATGTTCATACCACCTCTGGTAATAAATACATAATGTTCATACCACCCAACTCTGTAATACATAATGTTCATACCAACTCTGGTAATACATAATGTTCATACCAACTCTGGTAATACATAATGTTCATACCAACTCTTGTAATACATAATGTTCATACCAACTCTTGTAATACATAATGTTCATACCAACTCTTGTAATACATAATGTTCATACCAACCTCTGGTAATACATAATGTTCATACCAACTCTTGTAATACATGATGTTCATACCAACTCTTGTAATAATACATAATGTTCATACCAACTCTGTGGTAATACATAATGTTCATACCAACTCTTGTAATACATAATGTTCATACATCTTGTACCAACTCTGGTAATACATGATGTTCATACCAACTCTGGTCATACATGATGTTCATACCAACTCTGGTAATACATAATGTTAATACCAACTCTGGTAATACATAATGTTCATACCGACTCTTGTAATACATAATGTTCATACCAACTCTGGTAATACATAATGTTCATCATCGTTTGGAAATAAACGGCTGCATGCGACACTATTACGGTTATGAACGCCATAGAACATGCGACACTATTTCGGTTATGAACGCCATAAACGTTTCCAATTCCCAGCATTTCTCTCCCCCCCCCCCCCCCCCCCCCCCCCCCCCCCCCCCCCCCCCCCCCCAAGTATCTTCGCAAGCTCTGTAACATATTAAGAAATGAAGTTCGCCCTCCCAACCCGTCGTCACAGTCAGACAGCTGACGTCTTGCTGGTTATTACGTCTTGCTGGTTATTACGTCTTGCTGGTTATTACGTCTTGCTGGTTTTACGTTTGGTCGTTGAAACGTCACCCACCCCTTACACTTCCTGGACCACTTACTGTCAGGCCAGATTTGGTCAGGTTATTTCTGTGCCGCTAAGTTGTGAAAAGGAATACTTCTCTGCTTAAAAAAAAAAAAAAAAAAAAAAAATTGAAATCAATGATATCGTCTGTATTCCTCACTACTGTCTATCTCTGTATCTGACATTTCATGATGGTTTGTTCGCTACGTGAAATAGATCTGTCTTCAATTCAGCGATGAAATTAAACGCGTGTCAAATGCCGAGGCTTAACACATCTAATCCCGAATCTATTTACGAACACATTTTTGTGAACATTTGATGTCCAGCCGAAAGATAAAGAAAAGATCGACCAACAGGATGAAAGGAAGAAAAACAAATATTAAACACACACACACACACACACACACACACACACACACACACACACACAAAAAGCAAGGAAGAGTTAAAAGAAAAACAAATAACGAAAAAAAAAAACAACAAAAACTACGTCGTCTGTTACACTGGCGGCAACGCATCTAATTATTAAAAAAAAAAAAAAAAAAAAAAAAAAGGTTTACAGCGTCTGTGTAAAAATTAAAACGGAAATCGTAATTCATATCACACACTCCCAGGAGATCACTTCAGCGCAGATCCTATCCGGTAATTTGATCACGTGATGAAAGAGAAAGATGGCGACAGTCTGAAAAGAAGTGAAAGGGTGGGGAAAAGGGGGGGGGGGGGGGGGGGGGGGGGCGCAGGCGTAAAACCCAATCTTTCTAAAATGTGAAAGAAAAAAGGGGGGAAGAAAAGTATTCCGCGCACGTCGCATGTCATGTGTGGGGAAGTTGTGGTAAGAAAGCGCCAACGCTATACACGCAGTCTCGCGAGACGTGTGAGAATAGGAGATGAATAGGTGCTGCGCTGATTTTCAAGGTCTTGTTTTTGCTGCTGCTTTGTTTCGCAGTTAGGGCCAGTGAGAATGGCCGCTCACACACCATAAAAAAAACTGAAATTGAGGAGATGGATTTAAAGGAGATGGAAGAGACGGAATCGGGGAAGGGGGAGGGGGGAGGAGGACACGGAGGGTAAAAGCGCGCGCGACGATTTGCGCGCGTGCGTGTGTGTGTGTGTGTGTGTGTGTGTGTGTGTGTGTGTGTGAGACAGACGACAGACAGAGACAGACAGAGAGACAGACACAGACAGACAGAGACAGACAGAGAGAGAGAGACAGAGAGACAGACAGTGTGTGTGCTTGTGTGAGTGAGTGTGTGTGTGTGTGTGTGTGGAGTGTGTATGTGTGTGTGTGTGTGTGTGTGTGTGTGTGTGTGTGTGTGTGTGTGAGTGAGAGGGAGAGACAGACAGACAGACAGACAGGAGACAGACCGAGACCGAGACAGAGAGCGAGTGTGTGTGTTGTGTGTGTGTGTGTGTGTGTGTGTGTGTGTGTGTGTCAGTCTGTCTGTCTGCCTGTCAGTACAACCTTGAGTTAATCTGACAATAAATTGGTTTCAGTCAGAGAGAGAGAGAGAGAGAGAGAGAGAGAGAGAGAGGGAGAGAGAGAGAGAGAGAGTGAGAGTGTTTTGTGTGTGTGTGTGTGTGTGTGTGTGTGTGTGTCCCTCCTGTCTCCTCTCTCATCCCTCTCTTCTCTCTCTCTCTCTCTCTCTCTCTCTCTCTCTCTCTCTGTCTCTCTCTCCTCTGTGTGTGTGTGTGTGTGGTGTGTGTGGTGTGTGTGTGTGTGTGTGTGTGTTTCCGCGCTCTCTCTCTCTCTCTCTCTCCTCTCTCTCTCTCTCTCTCTCTCTCTCTCTCTCTCTCTCTCAATGCGCAATGTGTGTGTGTGTGTGTGTGTGTGTGTGTGTGTGTGTGTGTGTGTGTGTGTGTGTGTGTGTGTGTGTTCCTCTCTTTACTCTCTGTGTCTCTCTCTCTCTCTGTCTCTCTTTCCTTCTCTGTCTCTCTCTGTCTCTGTCTCTCTCTCTCCTCTCTCTCGCTCGCTCGCCCTCGCTCGCTCTCTCCTCTCGCAAGACGCAATGTACGTGTGTGTGTGTGTGTGTGTGTGTGTGTGTGTGTGTGTGTGTGTGTGTGTGTGTGTGTTCCTGTCTCTCACTCTCTGTCTCTCTCTCTTCTCTCTCTGTCTCTGGTCTCTCTCTCTCTCTCTCTCTCTCTCTCTCTCTCTCTCTCTCTCTCTCTCTCTCTCTCTCTCTCTGTGTGTGTGGTGTGTGTGTGTGTGTGTGTGTGTGTGTGTGTGTCGTGGATTTCCTTGCCTGGTTACCAACCAGCAAGAAGGCATAGCATCAGAGATCTATCCATTTTTACTTTCTTTTTTGAAAGAAACCATTGACAACGCCTGTTGCGGGACTCCTATCGGCCTCGGAATGCATGTTGCACACTTTGTTGTAAGACCCTATCGATGTCACCTTTCACAATTGAAGGAAGAGGAGCACAAACTGTCGTCGTGTTGCATGTGAAGAGCCGCCAAGTCAACCGCAGGCTGCGCACACTGGCCCAAAGACAACATTGTCGTCTACCGCAGGAAATGTCCTTGGCATTCAAGAGACAGGAGACGGGGTGAGATGTACAGAGCAGTGACAATACACAACGCAAGTCCTACCTCATCTCCCTCTGGCTTGTTTGTCCCGACACCTCCCAAGTTTGTTTTATAACCTGAGAAATGACACAGTCGGACATACTACACAACGACAGTGTTGCCTATATAGAGAAATGTGCACGTGAGACGAGTGAAACAGACCCTCAGTCTGTGACAGCGGATGACAACAGTGATTCTTTACCAACTGAGTCAGATTAATACAGAAATACCAACGTTGAGATTCTGGAAAACGAACCACAGTCGGTTACACTGAGGGAGTACAACGACAAGCAACTTACAGGAGACTGAGGCAGAAAACGACATATGTGAACGGCAGCTCAGACATCTGTATATTGGCCGATTTAACAGAAGTTAATGTGTCTGATCTGTACAAAGCCATCACGAAGTGTTTCGAAGATGCATGAAAGCGCGCGTAGACAGCCTTGTCAGTAGTTCCAGACCACAAGGAAAAAGATAGGCGTGGCAGTGGTGCTGGTTATGATGGAGCTTCTTAATTTAGAAACAACCATAGAACAGTGAATGTCCTTTTGAAGCTGGTTCTGACTTCACAGGTGGTTGTAAAGGAAACCTTGCTTTAAGATTAGCATTTAAGCGTGCGACCACAGTACTGGTTTTAAAGGAAATCCTGAAGTAGAAGCGATAAGAAGTTCTCAAGTTTGTTGTTGATTGTTATCATGTTCTGGTCACTGTGCGGAAGCCTTTTGGAACCAACGACTGCAGAGTTGCTCTGCTGTGCTCAGCATATTGATCACGTAATGAACTGTATTGCCTTGATCTGGTTTTCATGTCACGACGACCCTGCATGTTGATATTAATTATATCTAATGGTATAGTTTGATTATCTTCTCTAAACTTCTTCCCCCCCCCCCCCCTTCCCCCCCCCCCCCCCCCCCCCCTTCCCAATTATCCACATGTGAATGGACACAAAGCTTAACACATTAAACCATTTGCAATCTGTGTGTGTGTGTGTGTGTGTGTGTGTGTGTGTGTGTGTGTGTGTGTGTGTGTGTGTGTGTGTGTGTGTGTGTGTGTGTGTGTGTGTGTGAGAGAGAGAGAGAGAGAAGAGAGAGAGAGAGAGAGAGAGAGAGTGATGTGTGTGTGTGTGTGTGTGTGTGTGTGTGTGTGTGTGTGTGTGTGTGTGACTCACATTAACGGAGGTAGAAATATAGGCCTACTTCGAATACTGTACCCTTCTCGGCGGGCTATGATAACATGAATTTAAATCATTGGAGGAGTGTGATTCACATTTAAAACAAAAAGTAATCAATAAGAAAGAATAAAAAAAAGAGCAGATGGAAGGAACCATTAAGGAGGAAGAAGGAAAAGAAAGAAATGAAAGAGAAGAGAACGAAAAACAGGGGGAAAGAAAGAAGGAAGGGGAATGTAGGAGTTCAAAGAAGAAAAAAAAGGAAGAAAGGAAGAAGAAGCGTGAATAAAGGTGAAAGAAATCACGAAGAAATAAAGCTTGAAGAAGACAGATGGAGGGACGATAGAAAACACAGAAGGTTTAAATAAACAAAGACAAACAGAAGAACGAAGAAAGCGAAAAGACAGAAAGAAAAATGAGAGCAAGAAAAAGTACAAAAGAAAGAAAGAAGTAGAAAAGAAAAAAGGAAGGAGAAAGGAAGAAAGGGAAAGAAAAAGGGAAAAGTGCGAGAGAGAGAGAGAGAGAGAGAGAGAGAGAGAGAGAGGAGGGTGGTGGAGAGAGAGAGAGAGAGAGAGAGAGAGAGAGAGAGAGAGAGAGAGACAGACAGACAGACAGACAGACAGAGACAGACAGACAGACAGACAGACATAGAGACAGATAGACAGACAGACAGAGACAGACAGAGAGAGACAAAACTCTGTGTGTGTGTGTGTGTGTGTGTGTGTGTGTGTGTGTGTGTGTGGTGTGTGAGAGAGAGAGAGAGAGAGAGAGAGAGAGAGAGAGAGAGAGGAGAGAGAGAGAGAGAGAGAGAGAGAGAGGGGGGAAGTGAAAACGAAATAATTGAAAGTACAAGAAAGAAACGGAAGCGAGATCAAATGGACTCATCAATTCCACAAAACCAATATGCCCTTACCCCGAATGTCGGGCAGGAACAACATGCAGACGAGACTGAAGAACTGAACCCAATGAATCATCAGCTTATCAAACTCCACATGTCCTTAATTTGGTTGGCATATGACGGCAAGATACAGAACTAAAAAAAGAAAAAGTTGCGCTGCGTTACCGCCAATGGGAAAGGAAGACAAACAAATCACACAGCAGAGAAGCAATGTCTTCCCACCTGGAGGCCTTCTTCAGACAAAACAATCAAAAGACGCGGACATCCAAACACAGAACACACGCACACGCGCGCGGACACACACACACACACACACACACACACACACACACACACACACACACACACACACACACACACATACACACACTCTCTATCTCTCTCTCTCTGTGTCACTCTCTCTCTCTCTCTGTGATACAATTAAAGTCATTTCCATCAATACAATCCCCTTATCCCCATCTCTCTCTCACTCTCTCTATCTGTGTGTGTGTGTGTGTGTGTGTGTGTGTGTGTGTGTGTGTGTGTGTGTGTGTGTGTGCGCGCGCTTGTACTTGATGTTCCAACAATAGTTTAATTATTGTTTCATATTTGATATAAGAGTTGTGTACTTGCATGATAGACATTTTGTGCTTTTAAAAATGTATTTTGAGCTGGTGGTTATATCTTGCATTAGTTTATTTCTTGTTTATGAGGGCAGGATGTCAAAAAGCTGGAAAGCTTATTCGTTAACCCTCAATAAAGATACTTTTGACTTGACTACACACACACACGCACGCACGCGCACGCACGCACGCACACACACACACACACACACACACACACACACACACACACACACACACACACACACACACACACACACACATGCTAA
>JADBJO010003678.1:152500-157500 GCA_016801955.1 Conus betulinus | reverse complement strand
ATCTATATCTATATATATATATATATATATAGACATATAGCTCTGCATCCGGTCTGTCTGTGTATAGTCTCTCTGTCTGTCTCTCTCTCTGTCTCTCTGTCCTCTCTGTGTCTCTGTCTATCTCTGTCTCTCTGTCTGTCATCTCTCTGTCTCTCTGTCTCTCTCTCTCTCCTCTCTCTCCTCTCCTCTCTCTCTCCTCTCTCTCTCCTCTCTCTCTCTCTCTCCTCTCTCTCTCTCAGCCTGTCTCCACCCCCATTTCAATCCCTGTCTCTTTGCTGTGTCTCCATCTGTCTGCTTTCTAGTTTACGCATCCATAGATAGGGCCAAGAACGATCACTATTCCCTCTCACGTTTCCCCCTTCAATGTTCACATCTTCTGTGCCCCCTCATGTTTCCCTCTTCAATTTCCAGATCTTCTGTGCCCCCTCACGTTTCCCCCTTCAATGTCCACATCTTCTGTGCCCCCTCACGTTTCCCCCTTCAATGTCCACATCTTCTGTGTCCCCCTCACGTTTCCCCCTTCAATGTCCACATCTTCTGTGCCCCCTCACGTTTCCCCCTTCAATGTCCACATCTTCTGTGTCCCCTCACGTTTCCCCCTTCAATGTCCACATCTTCTGTGTCCCCTCACGTTTCCCTCTTCAATTTCCAGATCTCTCTGCCCCCTTGGTTTCCTCAATGGTTACAAATTGCCGTCACCCTCAGGTGGATGAAACCATAAGATTCCGGCGTCATTTTAGGTTGAAAAAGTTCTTCAACCAATCAACCATCGGTCTTGAAAAGCAATGGGCAGCTAAAAAAAATTGTCATAGAAAAAATAACTTGTATTGATTTGCCTCCAAGAAAAAAAACAAGCAAGCAAGCAAGCAAACGAACAAACCAGTATAAATATCCAACCTTTGTGTCTTACAGTTTACATGCCCCAATCTCTATCGATCGCTCCTCTTCTTTTCTTTTACTTCTTTTTTATTGTTAGTTTTCTCTGTTCGTCTGTCTGTCATTTTCATCTGGTCTTTTTCCCAATTCGTTCATCCGTTGTTGTTTTTTTTTAACAGATATTCTTTTGATTTGGTTTTGTTGTTTCTTCCTTTTGTCACAGTTTCAAGTTTTCTCTTTTGTCTGTGATTCTGTGTTACATTTTTTCATCACCTTGGCTTTACTCTGCCGATCTGTGTCCTTTATCTATCTGTTTTCGTCTGATTCGTCTGCTCAATCCCGTCTTCTTCGCCTACCTATTCTTGTCTTCCATACTTATCCTGTTTTTTCGTCTCCTTCACCTATCCATCCTCTCTTCTTGTTTGTCTAAGTCAGTCTCGTCTTCCTTACCTATACATTGTCTTTTTATATCTCTTTCCTGTGCTCATATTCTTTGCTTACCCGTTCTTTTCTTCGTGCTCCCTATCTTGCCTTCTTACCTTTCTTGTGTTTTTCATTAAACCATTTTTTTTTTTTGGACGATCTGTGTAAGTCTTCGTAACTTCTTTTTTTTTCTGTATCTTAACGTGAATTTTTTTGTCTTCTCACTTTATCCATGCTCGTCTACCTCACGTATTCATACGCAGTTCTCCACATAACCATTTTGGTCTTCTTCACCTCTCAATTCTCGTTATCTCACCAAATTATTTTTGTTTGCTTCACCTATCCGTGCTTGTCTTCTTTACCAATCCCTTCTCGACTTTTCACCTCCTCGCTCTCATTTTCCCCACCTTCTTATCCTGCTCGTTTCTGCTTACCATTTTCATCTTCTACATCTATCCCTTTTTTGTTTCTCCGCCTACTTGTTCTCTTGTTCCTGATCTACCTAAACACGTATTCAGCGCCCACTATCATCCTGTTTTTCCCCCCTTTCTCAGCTTATTCACTACTCTATCCTCGTCATTTCCGCCACATTGCCTGACGTCTTTCACCATTCATTCTCGTCTTCTTTACCTATCCACTTTCTTCTTCTTTACTTTAAACATCCATTCATGTCTTCTTTACCCATCCATCCTCGTCTTCTTTACCTATGCATTCTCGTATTCTTTACGTATCCATCCTCGTCTTCTTTACCTATCCATCCTTGTCTTCTTTACCCATCCATCCTCGTCTTCTTTACCTATCCATCCTCGTCTTCTTTACCTATCCATCCTTGTCTTCTTTACCCATCCATCCTCGTCTTCTTTACCTATCCATTCTCGTCTTCTTTGTCTATCCATCCTCGTCTTCTTTACCTATCCATCTCGTCTTCTTTACCTATCCATTCTCGTCTTCTTTGTCTATCCATCCTCGTCTTCTTTACCTATCCATCCTCGTCTTCTTTGTCTATCCATCCTCGTCTTCTTTACCTATCCATCCTCGTCTTCTTTACCTATCCATCCTCGTCTTCTTTACCTATCCATCCTCGTCTTCTTTACGATCCATCCTCATCCTCTTTCCCTATCCATCCTTGTCTTCTTTACCTATCCATCCTCGTCTTCTTTATCTATCCATTCTCGTTTTCTTTACCTATCCATCCTCGTCTTCTTTACCTATCCATTCTCGTCTTCTTTGTCTATCCATCCTCGTCTTCTTTACCTATCCATCCTCGTCTTCTTTGTCTATCCATCCTCGTCTTCTTTACCTATCCATCCTCGTCTTCTTTACCTATCCATCCTCGTCTTCTTTACCTATCCATCCTCGTCTTCTTTACCTATCCATCCTCGTCTTCTTTACCTATCCATCCTCATCCTCTTTCCCTATCCATCCTTGTCTTCTTTACCTATCCATCCCTCGTCTTCTTTATCTATCCAGTCTCGTTTTCTTTTACCTATCCATCCTCATCCTCTTTCCCTATCCATCCTTGTCTTCTTTACCTATCCATCCTCGTCTTCTTTATCTATCCATCCTCGTTTTCTTTACCTATCCATCCTCGTCTTCTTTACCTATCCATCCTCGTCTTCTCTACCTATCCATCCTCGTCTTCTTTACCTCTCCATCCTCGTCTTCTTTACCTATCCATCCTCGTCTTCTTTGTCTATCCATCCTCGTCTTCTTTATCTATCCATTCTCGTTTCTTTACACCTATCCATCCTCGTCTTCTTTACCTATCCATCCTCGTCTTCTCTACCTATCCATCCTCGTCTTCTTTACCTATCCATCCTCGTCTTCTTTACCTATCCATCCTCGTTTTCTCTACCTATCCATCCTCGTCTTCTTTCCCTATCCATTCTCGTCTTCTTCACCTATCCATCCTCGTCATCTTCGCCCATCCACCGTCGTTATCTTCGCCCATCCATTTCTGTCTGCTTCATATGTAATCATTCTCGTCATCTTCGCCTGCTCATTCTCATTTTCTTTACACACATTGATTGTCTTTTGACATACTTATTTTTTTCGCTTTCTTCGTGTATTCATTCTAGTTTATTCACTTACTCACTCTCGTGTTTTTCACCTCCTTCGTGTTTTCTTCATCTGCCCAATCTCGGTGTTGTGTACTTACATATTGTCATCTTCTATGCCCATCTATTCCTGACTCATTCCGCTTATCCATTCTCGTCCTTTCCAGCTGCCCCTTTTTCGTCTACTTTAGACGTCGGTTGTTGTCTTCTTCATTGAACCGTTTTCTACTTGTAAACATTTTCGTTTTCTATCAACCACTCATTTTCGAGTTTTTCACACACACACACACACACACACACACACACATGCACACACATGCACACACTTTTCCTCTCTCTTCGTAACTCATTCACATCTTCATCACCTTCCCATTCTTGTCTTCTGTACCAAGTCTTGTCTTCATCGCCATTGCGTTCCGGTCTTTCTTAGAGATAGCAGTTGACTCTCCTCTTCCGTAGCCATCCATGTTCATCTTCAGCACTCACCTATTCTTTTCTCCTTCACATAGATCTCGTCGTTACATACCTATTTCCTTCGCCTGCCCATTCTCACTTTACCATTCGACTACAACTTCGGATTCTCTCTTGAGGGCACATAAGACCCTATGACGAAAGCTTGGCTGTGTCTGGAGTGGCACTGTCTTCAACTGTCCGTGGACAGGGGGTGGTTGGGTCTGTGGGGTGTGCTCGACAGCTGGAGGGTGGTGTTTTTCGCCGGTGGGCTCTGCAGTCATGAAATACGGGCTGGTACACCCATGGGGATGCTACTTTAAGGATGTTATGAGTTGCATCATGTAGTCCGATTTACCTCTGTTCAGGAGCAGTTGTGTCCCTTGATATCTTAATGGAGTGTCCTGCGCGTGCCTGTACGCATCGTCAACACAGCGCAACCTCCAAGGGTGGTACAGGACTGCTCAAAAGGCAGGTGAAGACAGTGTTTTCTCTGGTCCTCCCCAGCACCTTCGGGTGTTTCTTTTTCTCCTGGTCTTGTTATAATTCCATTCTTATCTGCTTCTGCTTTTTTGTAACTGTGTCTTGTCTTCGTTATACATATTCATTGTCATGTTTTTTTCTCCAAGCTATTCTCGTTTTTTTTTCACTGCCTATTCTTTTCCCTCTCAGTTATATTCCTGAAGCCGTCTATTTCACCTGAACATTATCTTTTTCTACACCTAGTCAGCTTCAACTGTTTGTTTCCTATCCATTCTCGCTCTCTCGCTTACTAATTTTTGCCTTCATTGCTAAATCTTTTCGACTCTCGCTTGTTAATTATTGCATCTTTTTGATGAGCATATTCTCTTGACCTACCTGGCCTTGTCTGGTGTATCTGAACACTTTCTTCGCACACCTATTCCTAAATTTTTTCACCTATCCGTTCTCGTCTTATTTACGCAGTCTCGTCTTCTTTATCTTCCAGTTCTCGTATTTGACACTTTTTTTTTTCCATTCACATGTTCTGCACTCACTCATTCATGCATTCTTTACCTACCACTTGAGTTCATTTTTTTTTTTTTCATTTACCCATGTCATAGTCTTTTTTCACCTATTACTCCTTGATTTCTTTGCCTTTCTTGACTCATCTTCTCATTTCTATCATTCCCGTTTTGTTTACTTACCCATTCTCGTCTTCTCTATCTACCCATT
>JADBJO010003678.1:132500-147500 GCA_016801955.1 Conus betulinus | reverse complement strand
TGGTGTGTCTCTATTTGACGCCAGGAGCGCAGACACAACCGGCCGTGTCTCCCTGATGAGTTCCGATCCAGCAAACGAAAGGCCTCGGAGCAGGCAACACAAATATATCTGCCTTCAAAAGGGATTACAATTGTTCCCTTACGCAGCTAGTGAAGAGTTTTCATATCTGTGATATATTTTCTTAATTTCATGTTCCGAGTTTCTCCATCTTCACCTCCCCCACCCCCCCCCCCCCCACCCCTCCCCCCCCCCCCCCCCCCCCTGTGCCTAGTCATTACTATGGAGACAGTTGAGTTGTTGGCGTGCGCTTGTTTTTCCCTCACTTGAATAGTGTGGCGTGTTACTCTGCGTTAAAAGTTTTCTTATGGGAGCAAAAGTTACCCCACTTATTTATTGCTTACTGTTCCCTTCCTCATTTCATTTCCAATTCGTTTGATTAAATCGAGGTTATTTGTATTTGTTTCTGTCCGTCTTTGTGTTGTCTTTTGATCTCTCTTGCATCGTTGGGTGGATCCTCAGCGTAGGCTCAAAGATTGTCCCCTACATTTTATACTATTTGCATAATGTCTTTAGTTTTTCAGCAACTTTTTTCCTCCCCACACTTTCGTTTGGTTTCATTTACTACCCTTCGCTGGCTGCTTTGGGGGTGCTATTGGACTCCTTTTTTGCACCCTTGGTGGTGAGAACACCACGGTGTTATGGACTGTGGTGTGTCTCTATTTGACGCCAGGAGCGCAGACACAACCGGCCGTGTCTCCCTGATGAGTTCCGATCCAGCAAACGAAAGGCCTGGGAGCAGGCAACACAAATATATCTGCTTTCAAAAGGTATTACAATGGTTCCCTTACGCAGCTGGTGAAGAGTTTTCATATCTGTAATATATTTTCTTAATTTCATGTTCCCAGTTTCTCCATCTTCAACCCCCCTCCCCCCCCCCCCCCCCCCCCCCCCCCCCCCCCCCCTCCTTAAGTCTAAATCTTTGCCTAGTCATTACTATGGAGACAGTTGAGTTGTTGGCCTGCGCTTGTTTTTTTCCCCAGTATTAGATTGTTCGTCTTTGTATTTGTCTGACGTTTATTCAGGTTTAAAAAGGCTGTGCCAGTCTTGAATATAACTTACTCTGTGTTAAGTTTTTCTTACGGGAGCAAAAGCTACCCCACTTGTGTACTGTTCCCTGCCTCGTGTCTGCCTGTCCGTCCGTCTGTCTGTCTGTCTCTCTCTCTCTCTCTCTCTCTCTCTCTCTCTCTCTCTCTCTCTCTCTCTCTCTCTGCCTGCAAACAACCGTCTTTGCTTAAGCCAAGTTTATGAACGATCTGATTCAGGTTCGGTTGGAACAGTGCAGAATGTGTCGCCATACTTCTCTCTAAAGGTTTTAAATTCAGAGAATCAGCATAAATATCTGTTACACTACACATTCCGCAGGCGTTGTTCCTGGCCGCCAGCTTGCTGGTCGATATTTATGGCGGTTGTAAACACTGCATACTTTTAATGACCAGCTGCTGTAGCTGGTGGCTAGCGTCCCTCCCCTAACTTATGATTTAGAGGTCGTGGGTTCGATTCTCATCAGAGACATTCATTTGTGGGATTTGTTTCTACCCCCCACCTGCTCCTACCCAAAGTTGAGTTTGCTATGGGCTCAGCTGGGAAGACTAGGACCCAGATAGTCAAGTTTTGGACGCGTCGTCTGAGAATATCGGTAGATTTGCCGACCAAGACTCCATGTGTCTGTATCTCTCTGTCTGTCTGTCTGTCTGTCCGTCTCTCTCTCTCTCTCTCTCTCTCTCTCTCTCTCTCTCTCTGTTTCTCTCTCCCCCCATCTCTCTCCACCTGCTCTCTGTGTGTCAGTCTATCTGTTACCTGTGTGTTGCATCTCTGTCTCTGTCTCTCTCTCTGTCTGTCTCCTGTTCTGTCTCTTCCTTTCTGTCTTCTCTCCTGTGTCTTTTTCTGTCTGTCTGTTGTGCTGTCTGTTCCTTTCTCTCTGTCTTTCTCCATCTCTCTCTTACTCTCTCTGTCTTTCTCCATCCCCTCTCCTCTCTCTCTCTCTCTCTGTTTCTGTCTCTCTCTCTCTGTCTCTCTCTCTCTGTGTCTCTCTGTGTCTGTCCGTCTCTCTGTCTGTCTGTCTGTCTGTCCTCTCTCTCTCTTCCTTCTCTCTCTCTCTCTCTCTCTCGCTCTCTCTCTCTCTGTATGTGTGCTGCATTCCACTTCATCATCCCTATGCTGGAAAGCTTTTATCCTGTCAAGAACAGACAAGCACCGCACCAGTGTAACTTTTCCATTTGCTTTTATCCTCAGGATTTCAGCATGGAGTCTGGGGGTGCCCTTTCTTCATCTAAATTACGTATCAGTGGCAAAGCAAAACCCATCTCCGCAGACAGCTGTCCCGAAATAAAAAACCGTTCTAAGCTTAAATTCTTGCATTCTGCCTGTAGGCACGCAGCAGTGATGTGTGAAAATAATTCGGAACAAGGGGTCTATGAACGCCAAAATGGAACATGAAAGCTTTGAATCTGAAACCCACGAGGCTTTACATGCAAAGCTGTTTTAAAAAGGAATCTGTCAGCTGGAAAACAGAAAAATGCAAAGCTCATGTCCCTCATTACATGACGTTTGAAAAACCATCAGCTCTTAAAGAAAAGAATGTAAAGCTTACATTCCCCATTTTATTATGTTTAAAAAAGTGTCCCAGAAAAAAATGTCTGAGCTTTGATATAAGGCATACCTACCTCTGTCAGTCACGTACTATGATTCACAAAAGTATATCGGGGAGAAAAAAAAACTAACTATCATGTCTGAAACAGAACATGAAAACCTTAGATTCCTTCTTACTTTGAATAGCGAAACATGGACAACTATTTCGGGAAAAAGATCTGTTTCTTCTAAAACAGAACACGCAAATCTGATTCTTTTACAGTTTTGTGACATTAGATGCAAAACTGTTTCAGACGACGATCTCACAACTCTTAAATTGAACACCCAAAGAACTTGCAAAGCTTTCAATTTTTCTTCCGTGATTATGTAATATCATGAACAAGACCATTTCAGAAAAGGATGTATCAGCCTAAAACCTGGCAAGCAAATCTATGATTCATTGTATGTGTGTGCAAAACTGTTTTGGAAAAAAAGGATTTAATGAACAATAGCATAAAATACGACGCGGCGCTTGTATTTCTGCTACAGTCACGCAGTGATTAAACAAAACGGTTTTTCGGAATATGGTTGGTTAACTCTTGAACAGAACTACGAAGCTTTGATGCCGTCTAAGGTAACAGGGCAGGACTGGTAAAGGATCTACCAGTTTTAAAAAATGAAACATGTAAAGTTTTCATTTTTCTTCTATAGTCACGTCACGTGACAATTCGGAGCCATTTTGGAAAGAAATTCTACTAACTCTAAAACAGAACATACTAAGCTGACACTCATCGTTTCTTCTGTAGGCAACTTACGTCATGGCGTCAGAAATCATTTGCAGTGTAAATTGACAACTTTACACACACTGAAATCCATAGACTGAAAGCACATGCGAAGTCACGTCCTGAATTCACAAAAGAACGACCTGGAACGAATTTTTTTCTGGATCAAAGATTAAGTTAGATCAAGTAAACAAATGCTTTCGTTAACAAACTTAAACATCGCATGATCGGGGACCCTAGAACGAAATCCATCTGGGACAAAGATGAAGTGAGATCAAGTAAACAACTGCCTTCGTTAACAAACTTGATCATCACATGATCGGGGACCATGTTCTCGGAATCTACAGTAAGAGGACTCTTGTTTCTGTTGTCATGTTCATTCTAACACTCAGTGAAACGAAATGTTTAATGCCGAGAAATTTATCACTGAACAAGGCAAACACAAGAGAAAATCAAAGTCAAACATGTTTTAATGACAGGCCTCTGGCCCATAAACGTGGGAGCAATAGCACAACAGGAATGATTTAGTTTGGAAAGGCTGCATCCGTAAGTTTAGTCAACAAAATTAGGTAACAGTAGAACAATGCCTTCGTTTTTACTTGACATGAGGTAGGTAGAAAGTAAGCAATACATGGCTTATGGAAGTACTAGAGCTGAATGAATTCATTTTGTCATTTCATGATACATCGGACATTTAACTACTCGGAAAGAGGTGAGAGGAGGGGGAGGCAGAGGGGTTTCGTTTGTTACTGGGAGGAGAGAAGATAGAGAGCGAGACAGGTTATGGAAAGAGAACTAGAGCTGAGAAGTTTATGTCAACAAGGAGACTGAGGAGGAAAAAGAGACACTCAAGGAGGAGAGAGAGAGTGGACAGGAGAGGTAAGACGAGAGGCAATGACGAGAGATTAGCAGGCTACCCCGACGAGAGATGCCGGAGACGAGATCGGCCCCCGAAAGAGAGGACCGCCAAAGCAAGGGTGGAGGCGCGAGTGACGAGAATTGAGAGAGACATGAGAGAGAGACGAGAGGATGGAGAGATCGGAATGAGAGATGATGGCAGATGATTGGAGAGAAGGGGAGTTAACAAATGATGGCGGAGGTGCTTGGGGGGTCTCTTTGCGTGCACTCGTTGAGGGGAGGCTGGGATAGACGAGAGCTTGGATGAGGAGAGAGGATGGAGAGTTTTGGGAGGAGAAGACGCCCTCTGGAGAGAGAGACTTGGGAGAGGGAGGACGCTGATTCTTGGAGGAGTGCAGACTGGCTGCGGAGACTTTTTACACTGCCATTCTGTCTTGCTCTAGAACTGTTAACTCACCCCCCCTCCCTTCTACCCCCTCCCTCTCCCACCCCCCCCCCGTCTTCCCCCACCCCCCCCCCACACCCAAAAAAAAAAAGTCTAAAGGTAGCAGTTTGCAAAGAGTGCCAATCCTCTTTTGCCCCCATCCACGTTGACTGAGCCTTCTATCGTTTTGATCTCTGTCTCTCTGGTCTCTCTCTCTCTGTGTCTTCTGGGCGTCTCTCTGTGGTATGTCTCTGTCTCTCCCTCATCTTGCTCCCTCGCTCTCTCTTTCTTTCTCTCTCTTACTTCTCTTTCTCAGTCTTTCTCTTTCTCTGTCTTTCTTTCTCTCTGTCTATCTCTCTTCTCTCTTTCTCCTGTATCTCTCTCTTCCTCTTCTCTGTCTCCTCACCTATCCTCTGTCACCTCTCTCTCTCTCTCTCCTCCTCTCTCTCTCTCCTCCTCTATCTCTCTATCCCTCTCTCTCTCTCTCTTCTTCCCCTCTCTATCTCTCCCTCCCCTTAGAAGTTACTACGGAAAAGCTTTTATCGTGTCTTGTTTTGTAAACATAGATTCTAGGCAAGGTAGCAGCACCGGGCCCCCTTTCAGTGGCCGTTTGCTGGAGTTCTCCGGCTTCTTTCAGCGATCCAGTCTGCTGTCCTGTCTGTCAGTTAGTACAAACCCGTGCACCATCAATGGACAATGACGAGGCAGTAGGTGTCTCGGTCAGGAATTCCGTGTATGTGTCCATCCCTCCCCCCCCCCCCCCCCCCCCCCACCCCCCCCCTACACACACACAAACACGTGCGCACTCACAACACACACCCACACCTAGACAGTGTTGGCTCTTCTTTGTCTGTCTTTTATCAAGCAGACTGTTTCTGTCTTGTCTGTCTGTCGGTCTTGTTCTGGCTGTAGGATCTCTCCCTATGTCTCTGTTTTTTCTCCTCTCTGTCCTCTGTTCTCTCTCTATCGCGTCTATCTCTCTCTCTATCTCTCTCTCTATCTCTCTATCTCTCTCTACTGTACTCTCTGAATGTATTCTGTGTGTGTGTGGCTTATCTCTCTATCTCTGTCTCTCTCTGTGTCTTTCTCTGTCATTCTCATTGTCTGTCTGTCTGTCTGTCTGTCTGTATGTCTCTCTCTCTCTCTCTCTCTCTTCTCTCTTTACTCTCTCTCTCTCTCTCTCTCTTCTCTCTCTCTCTCTCTCTCTCTATCTCTCTCTCTCTCTCTCTCTCTCTCTCCCCACCCGTGCTCGAAGGGCTTTTCAGCTTGATACACTTTATCCATTGTTTCCTCCCATAGTCAAGTCACGTGTTGTTCGTTTCAGTTACCATTGATGCTCTGGAAAAACAGCCACATACACCCTCTGCTTTCAACAGGACCTGCACGCACTCACGCGCAGGTGAGTGATAGGCACACCTTTATTCAACTCCGTGTCATCGTTCTTTTTTTCATATTCTCTCTTTAGTGGTCACTCTGCTGTGATAGCAATGTTGCGTTGCGGTCACTGCTGACTGTGGTCATGGAGTCTGCCACAGGGTCAACCTGGCTAGGGCTATGCGTGCGTGGAGCAGGTTCGAGCAGACTGGAGGTAATGCCACTGACGGGGGCGGGCGGGAGGCGGGGGTGGGAGGGGGGGGGTGGTGGTGGATGTGGCACGCCAAAGATGTGAAAGGAATAAAAAAGGAAAAAGAGAGAAAGACAGAAAGAGATGGAAAGAAAGAAAGAAAGCTAAGGGGGAAAAATAAAAACTGAAAGAAAGACAGAGAGACGGAAAGAAAAGAAAGCAATTAACATTAACCAGCGAGAGAGGAAGAAAAAGTGAATGGAAGAAAAGAAGGAAAGAAAGAAAGAAAGAAAGAAAGAGAAGGACAGGGGAAAAAAAAAAGAAGAAGGAAGGTAGGAATGAAAGAAAGAAAGGAAAGAACACACAACGAAAGAGAGGAAGAAAAAGGAACGACAGAAAGAAAGAAAAAACAGAATGACAAGAAGAAAGAAAAGAAAGAAAGATGTGTGCTACGATCTGCACACAGACTGTAACGATCAAGCTTCGCCAGACCCCCTGTTGGTCAAGTCAGGGCTGACCATGGATAACGCATCCCAGCTTACGTCCTGGCTGGCCGCTTGGTTCTATAGTGCAACGTGTCTTGGGACTGCAGGCTGACGTAGAAGCGACCGTCGCTGGCCCAAAGGTGGCACCTGTATGGAGCATCTGGTCCATGGCACCCGTATAGAGCGTTCGGGGGGGGGGGGGGGGGGGGGGGGGGGGGGGGGGGGGGAGGGGGGGGGAGGGAGGGTAGGACTTTCTTGAGCCGTGCCCTCGTATATAAAAGAAAATCTTATAAAACTACACACACACACGAGCGCGCACGCACGCACACACACACACACACACACACACACAACACACACACACACACACACACACACACACACACATACACACACACACACAGAGAGAGAGAGAGAGAGGGAGGGAGGGAGGAGGGGCGGAGAGAGAGAGAGAGAGAAGAGAGAGAGGAGAGGAGAGAGAGAGGGAGAGGAGAGGAGAGAGAGACGAGAGAGGAGAGAGAGAGAGAGAGAAAGAGAGAGGGACAGATAGACAGACAGGCAGACAGACAGAGTCAAACAGACAGACAGACAGAAGAGAGAAAGAGAGAGGAGACAGAGAGAGAGACACAGAGAGAGACAGAGAGACAGAGACAGACAGATAGAGAGAAAATAGAGAGAAGAGAGAGAGAGAGACAGAGAGAAATAGAGAGGGACAGACAGATAGACAGATAGACAGACAGACAGAGTCAAAACAGACAGACAGACAGACAGACAGAAAGAGACAGAGAGAGACAGAGAGAGACAGAGAGAGACAGATAGACTGAGACAGACAGATAGAGAGAAACAGAGAGAGAGACAGACAGACAGAGAGAAATAGAGAGGGACAGACAGACACACACACAGACACACACACAGACACACACACACACACACACACACACACACACACACACACACACCACACACACACACACACAAGCAGATAGACAGAGAGGCGAAGAATAAAAAGAACCATAAAGTTGTCGCAGACAAACCAAGGACGACAGCAAACGAAAATTTAAAAAAATACCACCACGTATACCATGTGCCGCTATGGATTAATGTATTGATTTATGTATGATAGTTGTCATTGTATGTCTGGACAATTTTTAAAAAAAAAACCCCCCCCCCCCCCCCCCCCCCCCCCCCCCCCCCCCCCCCCCCCCCCCCCCCCCCCCCCCCCCCCCCCCCCCCCCCCCCCCCCCCCCCCCCCCCCCCCCCCCCCCCCCCCCCCCCCCCCCCCCCCCCCCCCCCCCCCCCCCCCCCCCCCCCACCCCCCCCCCCCCCCCCCCCCCCCCCCCCCCCCCCCCCCCCCCCCAAAAAAAAAAAAAAAAAAAAAAAAGTTGGATGAGCAAAACACACACACACGCACGCACGCACGCACGCACGCACGCACGCACGCACGCACGCACGCACGCACACACACACCATCACCACCACCATTACAAACGACAATAAAAATAATAATGATAATGATAATAATGATAATGCTGATGATATAATAATAATGATGTAATAATAATGATAATAATGATAATGATAATAATAATAATATAATAATAATGATAGTAGTGGTAGTAGTAGTAGTTGAAGTAGAGTAGTAGTAGTAGTGGTGGTGGTAGAAACAGTAGTAGTAGTAGTAGTAGTAGTAGTAGCAGTAGCAGCAGCAGCAGCAGCAGCAGTAATAGTAGTAGTAGTAGTAGTAGTAGTAGTAGTAGTAGTAATGATAATAATAATAATGATGATAATAAGTAGATTTTCGAACTGGTGTTGAATACAAAAAAGCACACACCCACACCAACCCTCACACACACACACGCACACACGCACACACACACACACACACACACACACACACACACACACACACGTACGTACGCACGCACGCACGCACGCACACACATCTCCTACGTCCACTCTCCTTGGCATTTCCATAGGAAAAGAAAGGAACCACTTGCTTTGAAAGGAAAGAGAAGTCTAGGAGAACAGGGAGTGGCTACATTCTAACAAATTATTTACATTAGACACTTCAAAAATAACCTTTCAATGCAACTCTTTTGTTTGTTTCTTTCTTCTTTTCCTCATTTCATTCCCACCTCTGTTCTTCATGGAGAGATCGCTGCTTCATCGTGTCAAACATGGTCCCTCAATTACAACGACGACACCATGTTTCTTTTCTTCAATTTGCGATGAGAAGCTCTCTGTCACGAACTTCAAAACATTCGAGCGCCAGGGCGCGCGCGCACACACACACACACACACACACACACACACACACACACACACACACACACACACACACACACACACACACACACACGAGCCCATGCAAACGCAAGCAATACGTTCTGTCTCTCTCTCCATCTCTGCTCATTTAGAAATTTGGAGAGGGGGGAGTGGGGGACAACAAAAACAAAAACTTATTTGATATTATTGTAACCTTTGTAACACGATAAAAAACAAGCATGTCCGTGTATTAATTTGATCTAAGATCACGCGCAGCATAACAAGTAAAAGATCTGATCTTCTTTCCTCGACAACACGTAAAACAAAGAAACAAAGAAACAAACATCGCACTGTGTGTGTGTGTTTTTTTTTTTTTAATTTTATCTCCAAAAAAAGCAAGCATTGCAGGGCTATACCTTACAAGCAGTTGCATCATTATAGAAATAACCAGAAAAAAACAGGGCGTGGTGTTACTTACATTGCCGGAAACATGTTCAACATCATTTACAGCATGGATAATAGAACATTACAGGATATCACTTTAATTAAATATTATTTACTGCGTAATTAAAACTTTCAGGGATAACACTTTAATTTCCGGCATGAAAATCACACTGCAGTATTCCATTGCTTCAATATGATCCGCAGTTTATGGTTATAACTGTTACAACACGGTGCCCCAAGGTAGTGCTGTAATATGAATTATAACATGGGGAAAAAAACTGTAATATTGTTTGTAACATGGAAAAAAAACTAGCCACCCTTGGCACTGCTATGATTTCATGTACAATAAGGAAAATCCACGCTAGAGCACCATATGTCAAATACAATGTACAATATAAGAACACAGTCTTCCAAGTGTCACTATAGTATTCACACCAGGGACAAAAATCAGTCTCTGATGGAATTGCTCTCATGGAAAAATCGTTCTTGAAGGGTAGTTCCGTAATCTCATTTTGAACATGAATGAAAAAACCCCTCCACCCCACCCATCCCGGCTATAAGCATCTCTCTCTCTCTCTCTCTCTCTCTCTCTCTCTCTCTCTCTCTCTCTCTCTCTCTCTCTCTCTCTCCCCCTCTCCCCAAGTATTATTTTGATATTATCCACAATACCCAAAGACATATCTACCACGGTATTTTCACAATATCATTTGCAACAGAAAAAAAACATCTCAGAGTGCGTATCACAATATTATTTACATTATGGAAAACGAAAAACTCTTGCAGGATACTACAAGAATATCATATACATATTAGGAACACTGCCATGCAGTTTATTACTATAGCGTCATTTTCAACATGAAAAAAAACAAACAACCTCCCTAGGCCTATCCTTCACATAATTCACAAGGTAACAAACATTGTTGGGTATTAACTGTAGTATCCCCCATTTATGACGCAGAAAAAGAAAACAGTGCTGAATGTTACTAAACTATCATTCATATAACGGGGGAAAAAAAAAACCCTCGGGGCATCAGTATAACATAACCCATAATACTGGAAATGCAACATCGTAGGGTAATATGTATAGCATGGACAAAGAAACACTGTGAAGTATTGCTTCACTTTTATTGACAACATGAAAAAAATCGGGAATTGTCTTCGATCAAACGCACGCATGTGTTGAGCAGGTTTTTGAGCCGTGGTAAACTATTTATCCAACTTCAAAGCACCTGCGTCACTTTGTTTGAAAAAGTGCCCTTTGTTGAAAAAAAAAAACCCCAGTCAGCATGAACATTTGATCGCTAAAACATCACTTCCTTTCATGGAGATAGAGGTTGGAGTTGGGGCGGGGGCGGGGGGGGGGGGGGGGGGGGTGTTAAGGAGATAGGATTGGGTGGGAAGGGGAGAGGGGTATGAGGTTTGCAAAATTAATTCTGAATCAACATTGCGCGGGCAGTGAAAATGCGTGAAGTCAAAATGACACCGCTCTGCGTCTGTCTGTCTCCCTCCCTCCCCATCTCTCTCTCTCTCTCTCTCTCTCTCTCTCTCTCTCTCTCTCTCTCTCTCTCTCTCTCTCTGTTTCTCTCCGTCTGCACGTCTCGTCAAGTCAAGTAAACTTTATTATCTCAATTTGAGAAATTAATTTGTGGTCACACACATTCACAGCAAATAAACAATAATTTAGCCATTAACACATTACCCATTTTCTCACATATGACATACATTCATATAGAGGAATTTGGATTTCAATTAAACATCTTCTCTCGGTTCAAGAAATCAATGGACAGGGGAATAAAACTTTGTTTAAATCTGACACTTCTGCATTTAACCGATCGATATCTTCGTCCTGACTGAAGAAGGTCATACTGATTTGCAAGGACGTGGGTCTGGTCACACGTAATCTTCTTCGCTTTACAACTAACACGGCACCTATATAGCTCACTCAGACTTTTTTGTCTCTCACCAACGATTTTTCCTCCCACGTTCACCACTTTCTCAAGCACATTTTGCTGCTCTTCACAGTCAACCCACCATACCAACACATAAATGAGAAAGTTAGAACAGATTCCAAGAAGCATGAATAAAATGTCCGAAGAATGTCAGTATTCACATGAAATGATCGCAGCTTGCGAAGACAATATAATCTGGTTTGACATTTTTTGTGGACATACTCAACATGGGATTTAAAATTCAGCTTATTATCTATAAAAGTCCTAAATATTTGTATGATTCAACACGTTCTACTTCAGCACCTTTGATAAAAAGTGGTGGTACAGCTTTTGGATTCTTTCTAAAATCAATCAACATTTCTTTCGTTTTTGTTACATTCAGATCAAGATAGTTATGATCGCACCAGTCAACAAATCTTTGAACCTCCTTGAAGTAAACAGAATCAGAGTTGGAAAGATCTACAAGTGCTGAGTCATCTGAATATTTAATGTACAAAGTTGAATCACTTCCTGAACAATCATTTGTGTACAGAGTAAAAAGCACTGGTGATAAAACAGTACCCTGGGGTGCGCCAGTTGAAATGACTCTGGAAGACGAAACAACACTTTGATATCGAACAGACTGTGTCCTCTGTGTAAGAAAAATCAATTATCCAAAGAATGAGCTTGTGTTACCCACATTTATGTTAATGAGTTTCTTTGCCATCAGATGTGGTTGTGTGGTGGTGTTGAATGCTGATGAGAAATCATAAAGAGAATGCGTACAAAGGAGGGCAGGTTTTTCGAGGTGTGAAAAAAAGCATGATGGAGAAGTGTGAGTGTGGCATCATCTGTTGATCTGTTCTGTTGGTATGCGAACTGAAACGGGTCTTGGTACTGTGTAGTATCTTTTAAAAACATAACTGAGGACAATTCTTTCAAGACATTTCATTGCAACAGATGTGAGGGCAACTGGTCGGTAATCATTTAAACAGCTTGGGTTGCGTTTTTTGGGGAACAGGACATACAGTGGCATTTTCCATAAAACAGGAATTATACATTCTCTAAGTGACCAGGTAAAAACAACGACTGTAAACATAGGAGAGCTGAGAAGCACACACCTTCAACAATTTTCCACAGATATTATCAGGGCCCATTGCCTTTCTCACATTTAAACGTTTGAAAAACAACTGAACATCATTTTCCTCAATCACAACAGAATCACTTCCATCAACATCGTTTTTAACATTGCTTTGGAGTTCTTCCTTCACTTCCTTTAATTCTTTACTAAAATCTTTATCATCAAATCTACAGTAAAAATCGTTCAGCTTTTCTGCAAATTGCTTCTGTTCTTTTGCTGTTTTTTTGTTACTAATATTTTGGTTTGAACATTTTACCTGAACCTGATAAAACCTTTATTTCCTTTCCATGCATCTCGCATATTTCCATTCTGGAACATGTTTTCAACTTTTCTCTGTAAGCTCTCTTTGATTCTTCAATCTCCGTTTGCAGTTTCTTTTGTACAACCTTACGATCGCATTTATTGCCTGATTGAAAAGCTCTTTTTTTTCTCATTTAGAGTTATTTTCAGAGATTTTGTAACCCAAGGTTTGTTGTTGGGAAATATTTTGATAGTTTTAGTAGGTACAATCATGTGTTCACAGAAAGAAATGTAGCTGGAAATAACATCGGTGGCTTCGTTAATGTCAAAAACTAGAATTCAAAAACAAATCCAATCTGTACATTCAAAACAAGCCTGTAATTCATCAACACTTTTCTTGTGTCCAACACTGCACTTGCTTTTTAGTGATAGGTTGTGTTTTCACTTTTGGTCTGTAAGCTGGCAAGAGATGAATGGCATTGTGTGATCAGACTGACCAACAGGGGGGAGCTGAACACACTTGTATGCAGATGGTATATTACAGTAGCATAAATCAAGTATTTTATCCTTTCTTGTAAAACATGACACATACTGTTTAAAAGAAGGCAGGCTTGAATTGAGGTCACAGTCATTAAAATCTCCGAGGATAAAGCACGGTGCGTCGGGTGACATGGCCTGCAGAGCGTGAACACAGAGTCCGTCCGTGATTTCTGCAGCTGCACGTACAGTATTTGCGGATGGTGGCACGTAAACAACAGTCATGAAGAGCTGTCCGAACTCACGTGGCAGGTATTTCGGTCGTCGCAGTGACACTGCTAAAAGTTCCACGTCACGTCGCGTACACACTTGACGACGCACTTTAACGTTCTCACTGTTACACCACTTCTCGCTCACGTACATACACACCCCTCCCCCCCCCCCTGATTTCTCTGTCACGCGCTTGTCTCTGTCCATTCTCAGTGGCACCAAAAATCCGTCCAAAGCTAAAATGTCGTCTGCTATTTTCGCTCGCTCAGCAGGTTTCAGAAAAACACAGCACATTCGCATTTCTAAATTCGTTTTAAATGACGTACGCTTGCTTGCAGTTCATCAAAATTATTGTTTGTGAAACTGGTCTGATCGATCGGACGTTGGCTAAAAACGATTGACGGGAGGGGGGTGTGTAAGTACCGTTATTCTTCAGTCTGTTTCTCACCCCCCCTCTCTCTGTCCTCTCTTCCGCTTGCTTGATTTGCTGTCTTTCTGGTTGTCTTTACTTGATTGTTTCTTGAAACTTGCTGATAAAATGTCTGGTGGAAATAAATGAAATGGATGAGCGCTGGTGTCTGCTAAGTGTCTGAATTTTAAAAGTGTTTCACGGGGTAAAAAAACATACCTGCATTGTTTACATGTCCGCCATGTTGGAAATGCGAAACTGCACTGTCACACAAATTCAACAGAAAAGATATCACAGTCATTAAAGCACACAAACTTTGCTGGGTTTACACTTTTCATCTTGAACACTTTATAAATCATCGTGCACAGTTCCAAATCCAAACACAAAGCACATGTGTGTGTGTGTGTGTGTGTGTGTGTTGTGTGTGTATGCGCGCGCACGGGCGCACGCGCGTGCGAGAGTGTGTGTGTTGTGTGTGTGTGTGTGTGCTCCCGCTGGCCTACACATGCCCGCATGCTCACGCCCTTGCGTGCGTGTATGCATTCGTGCACGACAAGAGCTGTTGACCTTTTAGTCTTTTTCACCGCCAGAAGCTGCTTCCTCTTCTATAGACTTTTCAAAGTTATGCCACTGTACTCTCTAATTCTGAGACGTCCCCCCCCCCCCCTTCATCCCCATCCCTAGGATCCGCAACGCCCTTCTCGTTCCTTCTTCCTGTTCCTCCCCCCCTCCCCCCCTCCCCTCCCCCTTCTCCAACTCTCCTTCAAAATACAGAAGACGGTCAGCTTCGGGGGAAGAAAAGAGCCCCGCACTAACAAGACGTCTGCTCTCAGTGTCTAGTCCTTAATCCAGTCTTGCCGCCAAGGAGCAATTCATCCCCCCCCCCCATCCCCACCCCACCCTCGCCCGGCCTTCCCCAGTCCCCCATCAGTGGAGGGAGGAACTACAAAGAATAAGCCCAGCGACAACCGCCTACACGGCGGACACTTGCCTGACTAGAAGTGGAGTCTTCAGCGAACAGTGCATCACGGACACTGCCGGCCACACGCCACAATGAGGATTTTTGCATTAAAACACGAAATAAT
>JADBJO010003678.1:112500-115000 GCA_016801955.1 Conus betulinus | reverse complement strand
GATAAGACAGACAGAGGACGAGACGAGACACAGAGAGAGAGAGAGAGAGGAGAGAAGAGAGGAGAGACATCAGGAGACAGAGAAGAGAGAGAGAGCCAACAGAGAGGAGAGAGGGAGACCAGAGAGAGAGAGAGAGAAAGATAGCGAGAGCGGAGAGAGAGGAAAACAATCAGGACAGACAGACAGAGGACAGAGGACACAGAGACACGAGAGAGAGAGAGATGAGAAGAGAGAGAGAGAGAGAGACAGATAGACAGACGATTTCAGACAGAAGACACCTAGAGGACCACTGAGAGAGTGAGAGAGAGAGACAGAGAGACAGAGACACAGAGACACACTGAGGAGAGGAGAGAGAGGAGAGAGAGAGAAGAGAGAGAGAGAGAGAGATGAGAGAAATGCTTTCTTTGGGATCGAGGACTGAAGAATTTATTTCTAATGGAAGGATTTGATTCACACTAAAAGGACACTGAGGAGAGTGCGGCCTTCAGCCACCAAAACTAATAATGTGTGAAGAAGCAGTTGATATGAACAGTAAGAGTTCCTTCCCATGTACCATTTGTGTATAAATAGAAAGACGCGTAAAATACGAAATAATGACATGAATCAAGAAAAAGTTTTATTGTCTATGAAAAAGATATGACTTGAGAGACAGTTATCAATTTGAAAACACCAAGTACTGTTCGTACTCATTGGAATATGTGTAATTATCATGCTGAACGAATCCTGGAACTCTCTCTCTTTCACTTGCTTAGTACCAGGCAATATGGCCGAGGAACGAAAACATTTCATTTTGCTATGGACATGCATCGACTTTTGTTGCTTGTGGGTAGATTGAAGTCGAACGTCGGAGCACAACTACAGGATAACCATTCCCTTATAAATAATGAACAAACCCGCCTAACTCTTGGAACAAAAGGCGATTGCTTCCTCTGGATTATTCAGAGAGATGCGCGACTCTGCGTAGGTTTGGTAAGGAGAGTAATAGCTTTCGACTCGTCAGGGTTTTTTAGCACAGAATCGATTCTGGCAAGCCCAGCCAAGAAAAACGTCATAATGCCTGGCCAACGGCACCGCCCATCGATGTCCACAGTCTCTGCGGGTGTGGGCTGATGGCTTGGGGCGGAAGGTCCGGGACTTCAGAAAGCACTAAGGTGTTCATGAGTGTGTGGGCTGTCAGTCCGATAGATGTCTGTGCGTTCCTTAAAAACTTCGGCTGTTCTGGTTTGGGTGCTGTCTCTGATGCTGTATTGTGCAGATGGCCGTTTAGCGTTTCATATTTCTGATTTATATCCCCATTCAATGTCTGTCTGTCTGTCCACTGTCTGTCTGACTGTCTGTCTGTCTCTGTCTGTCTCTGTCTGTCTGTCTGTCTCTCTCTCTCTCTCTCTCTCTCTCTCTCTCTCTCTCTCTCTCTCTATCTCTCTCTCTCTGTGTATGTGTGTGTGTGTCTTGTCTTTGTGAGTGTGTATTAGGCATTGAATTGAGAGAGGAGAGAGAGACAGACAGACAGACAGAGAGACAGACAGAGAGACAGACAGACAGAGAGAGAGCAGAACAGACATAGAGGAGAGGACAGACAGGACACAGACACAAAAGAGAAAGAGACACACACACAGACACACACACACAAAGACACAGCACGACACACACAACATAGACGACACAGAAGAAAGACAGAGAAAGACAGACAAACGTGGCATTTTCCTCTAATAAAAGGCCACACAAGTGACCGCGGGACCCCACCCTGTCCAGATAGCGTAGGGGCGAAACATGTTCCTGATAAATTGGCAGGGAGATGATCACACGCTCTAGTGAGATCTTACTGATATGATGGGTGGGTCTGTTGGAACTCTCTTCCATTGCCTCCTTGTTTGTCTCTCTGCTTGTCTCTCTGTTTGTCTCGGTGACTCTCTCTCTCTCTAGCTCTCTTTCTCTCTCTTTCTTTTCTCTCTCTCTCTCTATCTCTCTCTCTCTCCCCTCTCTCCCCCCTCTCCCCTCTCTCCTCTCTCTCTCTTTCTTTCTCTCCCTCTCTTTCTCCCCCCCCCTCTCTCTCTCTTTCCCCCGTCTCTCTCTCACTTTCTCTCTCTGTCTCTCTGTCTCTCTCTCTCTCTCTCTCTCTCTCTCTCTCTCTCTCGCTCGCTGGCTGTTCCTCTTTCTTTCTCTTCCCCTCCCTCCTTCTGTCATTTGATTCATTTCCAGTTCTCCCTTATCAAGCCCATCTGGAACCACAGAGACAGCATATCAGTGACAGCGATGCTCGATTACCTTTGTTGATGAAAAATGTGGTTAGCGTCATTTTGCAGTGACCCCATTCGTTTAACTTTATTTTTGCTTTCTTTAAGTCCTTACTCTTACTCACTGCGGATTATATTCACACACACACACACACACACACACACACACACACACACACACACACACAACACACACACACACACACACAGGCACGCACGCACACACACACACACACACACACACACGCACGCACACACACACACAC